>OMMV01188141.1:0-10356 GCA_900302635.1 Chatrabus melanurus | reverse complement strand
GCGTGGGGAAATGTAGAAGTTATACAAGTAGCCTTTAATTCTTATATGGAAGCACGGATGCCAAAATACAGGTTTATGTAAATTATACTGAAATATCCAGGAAGTCCACTGTTGCAATGCTTGATACCACTCTTATTTATATTGACTTATTTATTGTTTTTATATTTTATTTCTATAAATGTGTCTGAAATAAAGTTGATTTTGATACAGTTCAGTTTTCTGTCTGGATACTCCACGCTGGCATGCACGCAGCTGAGCAGTTGCACACTTTCAAAATAAAATCATAAAAAAAGACAGATTTTGTTTTTCAGCTCAACTGGCGCTCGAGGACAGTGAAGTGACTTTGTTGCAGGGAGCGATAAAATGAATTATCAGAGAAAACCGCTCTCTCTCCAGAGGGTGGAGGGCTTTGCATGATGGTAATTAACTGATGCCCGTGAGAAAATCGGACTGCAGCTGTTTCCCGCAGCTGCAGGAAGGATGATGGGGGGGGACAACTCGCAACGAGGTATAAAGTGACGGGTTTTAACTGCCAAAGATTAAATCGTTTAATTGGGAGAACTACGAGGAAAGCAACAGCACTTAACCTCCTTAAATTCCAAGGATGGACAACCTGCCGGATCCTGAGCACGATCTGGGTGTGGACCATGTTGTGTTTGTGACAAATCGGTCATGTGACACACACGTCCTTCAATATATATAATCAATATATTCTGTACATGTGCGTTTATCTGTCTTGGCTCTTTGATTTCCACCAAAATATCTGAAAAGGCATAACGTGGAACAAAAACCACGTGGCAGGATTGGTCATTGGCACGAAAACACATATTTGACCTTCAGCTTGACCTTTAAAAATGGCAGCGTTTACATTCGCCACCAAAATTGAGCCACAGCACTCAAACCAAAACAATTCCTGGAAAGAAGGCATTTTTAATATGAATCATTTTTACTTTTTACTTTCATCCTTTGTTCTTTTCCCCCCCTTTTTCAATTCCTTCATTTTCTTTTTCTCCTTTTTCTAATTCAGTTTATTTACATCATGCTAAATCATAAGTCATCACAATGTAGGCAACTTTTCCTTTCATTCTTCCTCTGTTTTCATCTTTTCTTGTAAATCTTCTTTTCATCCTTTTTTTATTGCCTGCTTGCTCTTCCCTTGTTTTTTCTGCTTATCTCCATTCTTCCATTTTCTATTCCTTCTCAGTCCTTTCCTATTTTGCTATTTTCTCTTTCTGCTTTTGGTCTTTTCTGTTCCCTTTTCATTTTCAACTTCTCTTTATTTTTCTTCCCATTTTCTTTTCAATCATCCTCTTTTCCACTTTTCTGTATTCCCTTTCTCCCCTCATTTTCTTGATTTCTTCCGTTTTGTTGCCTGCTGCCTCTTTTTTTTCCTTTTTTTCAGCTTTCCCTATTTTTTAATCCCCTGGATCCATTTCTTCTCACTCCTTTCCTCCTTTTCTTTTTTGCCATTCACTTTTTCTCCTATTCCTTTAACACTTTTCTCTCTTCCTTCTTTATTTCCACCTCTTTATTTTTCTTCCCTTTTTCTTCTTCATCTTCTTTCATTCTTCTTCCTTTTTTCTCCTTTCCTTTGTTTCTTATTCCTTGATGCGTTGCCCACTTACTTTTCCCTCTTTTCCTGCTTTTCTTTACACATTTTTCCATTTCCTTCTCAGCTTTCCTTCTTTTCACCATTTTCTCTTATTTCTTCTTTTTTCATTAACTTCTTACTCATTTCATTTTTTCTGCATTTATAAAAAAAAAAAAAAAAAAAAAAAAAAGCAAACTTTTTTTGCCTACTTCCTTTTTACTCCATTTCTCTATTCCTTCTCCTTTCCTACTTCCCCCTTTATGGCCATTTCCTCTGACTTTCAATCTTTTCTGCATTCGTCCCCCCTTTAATTTTCTTCCTATTTTATATTAATACATATGTTATTTTTATTAGTGCTGCACTGATATGATAGTTTGTATCAATATCAGTCCAACAGTGGCCAAAATTACTGGATTGATATGGGGGGGATCCGATCTGAGTCTTCTATTGCACATCTGAGTCAGTGGATCGGATTAGCGTCTGTGTCGGAGGTTACTGAAGGTGCCGGTATCGTATTGGACTCAGAAAAGTGGCGTTATGCCATCCCTAATTTTTATTGATAACATCTGGCAGAAAACATTTTGTCTTTAGTCTAAATAAAGACATTTTTCCTGCTTCTGGCCATCAATGAATGTGTTTTGCTGAGTGGGCTTTCTGCTGTCGTTTTTGCCTCACAGCCGTGTCAGCTTCCCCTGAGTGATCAGTGTCTTGATTTTTGACCATTAACTTTGCAGAAGAGATAAACCTTGCCAGAGAATATCAGAGCCGCTCGAGCTCCCTCCGGGGAAATCAGAGCAGGCCCGGTCTGGGTCAGAGGAGGGGAGTGTGGGAAAGAATAGATCCCCGATAAGTCTGCTGCTTCTCTGTGTCCTGAGGCTGTACTCGCCTTGTTCGGTCAAACACACACAACAAACGTGCTCAAATCTCAGCCACATGCTACCAAAGCCTCCTGGGGGTTTACTGCTGCGCCGCCATGAGACAACAAAAAGACTGAAACTACACTTCAACTAAAAACAATCCTCTTCCAGGCTGTGATGAACTCAGAATTGTTAAACACTGATTGGCCGCTATGGGGCCTTAGAGCTCCGCCCCTTCTGGGAACATGGTTAGAATGGTTAAATACATTTTTAAATAAACAATTTACTATTTACGTATTTGAAGCATCCTCATTAATGTGCAAGCTGTTTAAAAAATAAATAAATTAATTAAAAAAATCACAATTTTTGCACAGCAAAAGCGTACTTCTTCCTGCTCATTGACGAGGGCGATGTCATTTATGGCCCAAAGCTGCTGATTTTGTTTTTGAAAACCCAAATGTGGATTCGAATACCATCTAGAAATGTAAATTTAGCCAGTAACTTCTATCCAATTTGAAGCAAATAATGTATTAGCACAATTATGATTGGCATCACAGGACATTGGAATTTCCACATGTGTAGTAGAGAAGAGAGGGTCATGTCTTATTTAAATTTAGTGTTTAATTTTTGAAATAGGACTGTTAGTTACATTTGTAGAAATGACAGATATTAAATCCATATATGGACTTTACACTCTGTCAAGTCCCCCACCTGCCCATTATCTATATTGTACATCCCATTTATACAGGACACAAAGGAGAAATGTATTGCATGCACAACATGTTGTCAAAGTCCCACATGTGTAACATTATCAATAACAAATCAGCAATTAATACTGTTTTCATTACTTCTTAAATAAACCAAGCAAACAACTCAATCTCAGAAATCCCATAATAGATACTGTCAGAGGTTATTAATGTTAATTTGATAGCCTCTGTTTTGTACATGATGACAAAACAGGGCATAGGTGTGTGATTACAAAATCTAGTGCAGGTTTGCAAATAGAGTACAGACAGAGGATTACCAGTAAAGCAGGCAACACTGTGAGAACACATATTTGAAATGTGTGTGTATGTATATATATATATATATGTATATATATATATGATGTATTCATTGTTATAAATGGTGATGCAATTTTCAAGCCATACTAACATTTGTAGAAAAAGTCTTCAATATTACGTGATATGTACTTGCTAAACAGATTATTCTAAATTAAATGCATCCAACAAGATCAATTAATTTTTTTTCCCCATGTGATATTTGGTCATTTTTATTGTGTTTTCTAAGTACATACTAAATCATTGTTACAATTATTTTTGAGCCACCTTTTGAATTATGTTCTTTGCAGTGTGCTTTGAACCGTAACGTGCATTGACTGAAACCCGTGTAATGCTGCACAGTATTGTTTTAAAAATGTTTCAACAGCAACCATTGGCTTTATTTACCCTGCCCCATGCTGCATGTGCACCTACAAGGGATTGTCATACATACAAATAATGAATGTTTGTGAGTGCAGCGGTAACAATATTTTCATGAGGGGAATGAAAATATTTTTTCCATTGCACAAATTAAAAACATTCATTATTTGTTTTATATGACACCTAAATAGATCTGCGTCATTTGATATTTTACTTCAAATTGAACAGGTCCTTCTTCTCAGAACAGGAAGCCGTGGGGCAGCGGAGCACAGACGGCTCTGTATCCGCACAGCAGTTGACTCCGACCGGCAGGCGAGCCGCCGACACACCGCTGACATCAGCGAGAGCCGCTAAGAAACGCAGTGGAAAAACGCAGTAGGAATTCTTCATCTGACAGCGCTTCTACGACCGGTAAAGGTGTCCCCGCGAACACTGCGTAAGCTTCTAATTGGCTTATGGCGTACTAGGTTTAGCTTCCTCGTACCATGGACACATTTTTGCGAATTGGTGGTAGAGGAGTGCAATGGGGCAAAAAATATGGAACAAAAATGCACGGTAAATGAAACCAGAATGCACGGTACATGACGTCAGTCATGCAATGGGGTAAATAATGAATGTCATGTGACGTACAATCCACCAATCAAATGACAAGGATTTATTTAGGTGTCATATATAATACATAATATTTATGTCTATTTCAGTAATGCGTGATATAATTCTGTGCACACTCTCTGTCATGATTCCATTGTGCTTGATAGTTTTTGGACATTGTTTTGCCATTATCTCATCCTGCTCTTGTTTTGTTTGGTTGTTTGTCTCACTCAGCTCTTTAGTATGGACTCACACCTGGCCTGCATCTGTAATCAAGGCCACTCCTTTAAAACTTCACCTCTCCCACTGTTGGCTGTTGGTTATTTATTCTGCTGGTCCACTATTTCTGAGTCTTGGTCTTCCTTAAAAGTGTTCTTTGATATCCTAGTTTGTGTGTGTCCCTGTTTAGGTTCTGTTTTGTTAGAGATCATTATTTTTTAAGATGTAACCCGTTGTTGTCCTCATTCTGTCATTTTGATCCAACTTCGTTTTGATCCAATTTCTTCCCTTCATTGTACACTCAACAAAAATATAAATGCAACAGTTTTTCTTTTGCTTTTGTTTTTCAAGAGTCGAAGTAAAAGATCTAAGGCTCCCTCGATGCAGAAAAAAGGTTTATTTTTTTCTTGAATTTTCCTCACAAATTTGTTAAAATCCATTAGTGAGCACTTCACCGTTGCAAAGATAATCCATCCACCTGGCTGCTGTGGCATATCAAGATGCCGATTAAACAGCATGATTATTGCACACGTGTGTTTTTGAACTGATCACAATAAAAGCCCACTCTAAAATGTGCTGCTGATCATGAAAAAAGAGCTTTATTAGGTGAAGAAGCTGGATGTGGTGGTCCTGGGTTGTGGTTGTTACACGTGGTCTGTAGTTGTGAGACTGGTGGGAAACGGTGTTGGAGGCGGCTTATGGTCGTGAAGTTAACATTCATTTCACCGGCAACAGCTCTGGTGGACATTCCTGCAATCAGCAGGCCAATTGCACGCTCCCTTTAAACTTGTGACATCTGTGGCATTGTGTTGTGTGATAAAACTGCACATTTAAGACTGGGCTTTTATTGTAACGAGTCCAAGGCACACATATGCAGTAATCATGCTGTTTAATCAGCATTTTCATATGCCACATCTGCCAGGTGGATGGATTATCTTGGCAAAGGTGAAGTGCTCACTAATATCAAATTGAGCAAATTTGTGAAGAAAATTCAAGAGAAATAAGCATGTTGTGTGCATATAAGAAACCTTAGATCTTTTACTTCAATGCAAGAAAAAAGAGAATGAAAAGAAAAGTGTTGCATTCGCATATTTGAGTCTTTCAATAAATTACACATTTTTCCACATGTATTTATATTTACACTAAAAACTAAATGGTGCATTACGAAAACAGTTATCTTTAAGGCAATGAGGGTGCAGTAAGCACACATGGTTTAATCGATGAATTATGATGATTAGAGCAGCACTAATTACAGTGCATAACTCTGTAAAGGGCCAACAGTCAACTGACTCATACATCATGTTTGAAGAAACGATTGCAGCAAGAGTAATCGTTTGGTGTGGTCTGTGAGCCAACAGCGTACTCATGAGGCTTGTGCAGCTTTTCTATTTATGTGTTCTATTGTGTAATTGTGGAGTTTTTATTAATGTAATCACATTTCACCTCAGGTCAGCCTAAAAAGAAAAAAAAAACATCAGCTGGAGAGTAAAATCCACACACGACATTATCTCTGGAATTTATGTGTGCGTATAATCAGAGTTCTGTGCATAAGTTTAAAGTACATTTACTGCACATAAACCCTCTGAAAAAATGACAGAAAACAGCATATAAATAACCAGGAATGTAAAAAATATGACCAACTTTGTATATATATGAAAAGTTCATTTGCAAAAACCTACAAAAGTCCATTTTTGTTAAATGGAGGAAAATGCAATTCAAAATGGGAATTTAAAGGAAAATGCATTAGAAAATCAACAGATTTCCATAAATAAAATGAAAATCATATGTTCAAATTCTTTAATACTAGACCATAAGCCCGTGCTAACGCATGGCCTCTTGATCACGTTAGATGATCAGCGAGTCCTGATTGCAAAACTATGCCCCAGCAGGTAAACATCTGAAATCATGCCTTCCTCTGTGTGAAGGAACACCATAAATACCTGTATAGCTGATGGCTGGAGTCTTTTGAAGCTGCCTGTTGACGAATGAAGTGTGAATGGCCTGATTTTATCATGGATATTGATGGATTTTGTAGCGATCAATGCGAAGATGTGAGGTATGTATGTGTGCCAATCGGCAGAAATGATGGTAATCCAAGATGGCGGCGGCCACTTTTAGCATAGGAAAAAAAGAAATATGTAATTAAGTAATTAGTGGGTTGTTAATCGTGGCTAAAAATGTCCTCTGACACATCACATGTATGTCAACTATCAGTCTGTGCAATTATAGAACCGTAGGTATTCACGTGGCGAAACGTATCGCGGCAGAGAGAAACCTGGTTCCTTCCTTCAGTAGTATAGATTTTGCACACTGATAGTTACCGAAGCAGCCAAGTGCATGTTGGCCTCAACTAAAAATTTGTGGTTTTGGGCTCAGAGGGTTTTGCAATTGAACTCTTCATATCAGTGTGTGTCTGTGCGATATGAAGAGTTCAGTTGCAAAACCCTCTGAGCATATGTGTGTGTGTGTCTCTTCTGTGCATTCCGCAAATGGGCCAAACTGATTTTTTTTTTCTACATATATATATCCTCCATATATATATTTATTCGTACTCTATGTTGACACTGCACCTTGGGGACTGCTGTATATAATCTCGTTGTTCCTGTAGCAATGACAAATAAAGCAAGTCTAAGTCTAAGTCTAAGAAACTGACCACCGTTTCTGGAAGGGCACCAGGTGCTGCCAGTGTGAGAAGGGTCTGGCTGCAGACCTCACCTGGGAGTATCTCCTGTGTCAGTAAAAATCTCCTCTGAGGGTAAGGAAGTGACGTCAATCTGAGGAATTATGGGTTTTGTATTTTCATCGTCTTTAAGGAAATGACGTTGATGTTTTCGCTTCATATCACTGTTTGTGATGTTGTTTTACATATAATACCGTACTTTACTTATCAGCGTCTTCGGAGTTTGTTAAGCGGTTTTGCCGTATCGATTTCCTTACCCTCAGAGGAGATTTACTGACACAGGAGATTTACTTCCAGGTGAGGTCTGCAGCCAGACTCTCTTGGCCAGTGCTGCCACGAGGATCAAACATCAAGGATCGAGGCTCAAACGTCTCAGCTGCCAAGAAAATCTGCAAATTAATGTATGTTACCTTGTTTAGGGTTATGATTATAGGTTAAGGGTTCGGGTTTAATTATCCTGAAATGCATAAAAAGCTTGGAAATTTGAACAATATTTCTGCTTCCGGACCAATGCTTTGCACACTTCCTGGACTCTTGCACAGTAGAAGAATTCCAATATGCTCCAGGTCCAATATTTTCAAAGTGCACAGAACATTTAAATATCAAGTAATGAAGGTTGATATGTGGCAGAGAAATCAGGCTTAGAGCCTCGTTCTGAAACCGGAAGCATGCAGCACCATTCCAACAATGGCGGTCAGTGTCAGGAGCACAAGATATTCCGAGTTCCATCCATCCGTGGGTCTGGCTGATCATTCACACCTCAAATAATTAACAACCCAGACTTTGTGCAGATCTATTTGGACCAAATTGTGAGTAATACGATGAACTTGAGCTAAGTTCACTCTATAGTACATAAACAAATAAATGCATAATTATCTGTTCTGTAAATTGTAGCATTTTGGAGTTCAGTCATCAGTTACATTATCAGGTTATTTTTCTCTCTCCCAGCATTCCTCCATCCTGCCCACGATGCCACTATGAGGAGCCAAAGTTCTTAGTTGCCCAGCCGAGCTTTAACGTTCAAGCTGTTCCACTCAGTAAGTACACAACTCTTACACAACTCTCCATCTTCAGGTCCTTTTGTCAGAATGAGCACTTCCTGCTGCAGATAAAGAGTGGAATTTCATTTTGTGGGACTCTTTAATGTTGTGCTGTAATCTTTGTAAAAATTCTTGCTATAACACTTTGTATTTGCATGTGCACTTTTTTTTTTTTTGTCGGTGCAGCAGTGTTGTGTTTATTGAATGACTCGGTGTGACCTCATTGTTGCATTACGATCCAAATAGCTGGCGGTTTGGTGTTTGCTTTGCTGCAAATAAATCAGTTATACTGTCGTTAACAGCATTACAAAACAGCATTTCATAACATTTTCATTTATGTAAAAGTAACTCTTAATTATCATGTTTCCCTCCTAACTTTATACCAAAGATCTGCCTCATTTGCTTTTAATTTTTGTTCTTCACCAAGAAACCAATGCTGTCAAATCTGCTAGTTGCACTTTTTTTTTTCGTTGTTTTTAATGGCAGTGAAAATCTGAAAATAATAACTAATTATCATGGAACTTGGTGAAAAGATGGTGCCAGACATGAAAAAGAAAACGCTTCATTATAGCTTTTGGAATAGATAGATTAGATCAGTGCTTCTCAATCCTGGTCCTCGGGACCCAAAGTACGGCACATTTTCCATTTGTCCCTGAACTAATCAGAGCGGATCTGCTCTGAAACACTGGATTAGATAGATAGCTTGATTGATTGATTGATTGATTTGTGTCTTTTTGCTTCTTTTAGCAGCTTTTTGTTCCACAGTGTATTTCACAATAAAAGTATCTCATGGTTACAGAACAGGTAGGCCTTTACTTTGAAGTCGCTAATGTTTATGCTTATACCGAGTTGGAAAAAGAGACAGAAGTGTTGCTGGTCGTCATTGAAAATGCAGCATTTCCGGGATCCAAACAGAGCCTATTGTAACGGCCATGTCTGTTTGTTTGTTTGTCAGCGGCAGTATCTTCAAAACGCAAAGAGCAATTTCAACCACGCTTGGTGGATAAACTCATTGGACCTTCCTCTCGCAACACAGGTCATGTCAAGGTCAATTGAAGCAAACAAATGTATCAGACCTCTGTAAATGGCATCATGTGATGGCGCCAAGCGAAGTCGAAAAATTAGCTGGCGGCGGCGAGGGACTGCAATCATCTGGATGCCTTTTATTTAATTTGCCACATCATACAGTTGTGCGAGTTAGTTAGTTCTCTATCTGTACCTGCTTGTATCTGCCATGAATTATTTTTATTTATCAATAAACAAAAAGGGCTATGCCCGACCTAAATCAAATTAGTATTTGGTGTGTGACCACCCTTTGTTTTAAATCTATCAGTTCTCATGGATACACTTGCTTTTATTTTTTAAAGGAATCTATTTTTCAAAATAGATTTTGGCCTTAATCAGTTCTTTTGTTGATTCTTAAACGCCACAGTTGCTTCTGTATCTCTGTGTGTAATCTCAGGCTGACTCCATTAACCTGATTTGGATTTAATTGCTCACAAATGGTGAGTCTGTGTTCAATTATGTCCCGTTAGCTTGAGATTCAATTAGCTTTTCAGTTTGACATTGGTCGTTTTTCTGTTCGCTTTACATTTGCTGCTTTATTCCAAGTTCAAGGTATTAATGTTTAATGCAGTATAAAATGTGAAGAAAAATTTTACATCCATTTGTACAGAATGGCATTTTCAAAACAAAGTACACCTCTAGTTTGCATAAAATTTCAAATAATACGAATAACATGAAATGAGTGGCACATATTTCTAAAAAAGGACCCTAGTGACGTAGTTTTAATAGGGAATTATTTAAAATGTATTTTTAATAGCGATACTCCATGATTTTTGTAACATTGATCAATTGGTCATGAGACTAGCAGACACTAATGTGCAAAACTTGCTTGTGAGGGGAATTTATGACATATTTGTTCAGATTTATTGCATTTGAGCAATTTATGAACCTT
>OMMV01188104.1:0-12421 GCA_900302635.1 Chatrabus melanurus | reverse complement strand
AGACAGAGGCAGAGAGACAGACAGTGACAAGGAGACACACAGACAAGCAGAGAGGCAGACAGTGACACGGAGAAACAGACAGACACACAGACAGACAGAGGCAGCGAGACAGACAGTGACAAGGAGACACAGAGAGACAGTGACATGGAGACAGACAGGCAACAAAGAGAGACAGAGACAGACAGACAATAACATGGAGACAGATAGACACACAGACAGATGGAGGGACAGACAGAGGAAGGGAGACAGACAGTGACACGGAGACACACAGAGAGCCAGTGACATTGAGACAGATAGACACACAGACAGACAGAGGGACAGACAGTGACATGGAGACAGATAGGCACACAGAGAGACAAAGGGACAGACAGAGGCAGTGAGACAGACACAGCTGTCTGTCTATCACAGCGTGCTGTGGCAGCTCACACTTCCTGTGTGATGTCATCGGGCAGAACGGCCTTTTTAAAGTATGGCTGAAAGCAGCCCGTCTTTCTCACGTCGGCCTCCTCTGCTTGTAAAACATGTTTTCTCTACAAATGATCATTTTCATGGTGCAGAAGTATCAATTTAGAAAACCAAGGGAAAAAAACCCACGGGCTGCATGATTCAAAAGAAGTGGTGCTGTGTTGTTGTTGTTGTTGTACAGTATTAAACTGAATGCTGGCGGGGGAGGCGGGGAGGCGGGGGAGCTGCACATCCCCCCAGTGAAAAGAGATGTTCGGCTCAGAATGGAAATTCTCGGTCTCAGAGAAAATTGCCTGCAGAAGCCGTTTGCTTAGAGAGTGGACGGATACGTACCTGGATCTCCCAGCTCGTCGAGCTCAGCATAGTCTAAACGTGACCCTGTGCACATGTGACACGTCTGCCAGCGGTAAAACTGAACCGTGACTGCAAATAAGAACTAAATAAGGGTCATGAGGCGCGAGATGGGGAGAGCTGACCCCTGTGACCTCTCCATCTCGCTTTAAATGACTTTCTGCTGACCTTTTCAGTCCAGGCGAATGAAGTTGGAGCGCAGTGGTTCTTAATCCTGCTCCTGGGGACCTTCAGCTTTGCATATTTTCCAACTCAATCTGCTCGCCAAACGGCTAGTTAGTACAAGTAACAGCTGTCTTAAAGTGAACCCAGGGTTGGTTGAGTCCAGCCAATCAGCTCTTTGGTGTTTGGCTGAAAACAAAACAATTTTTTTATTACTTAGTCAATATACAATAATGTTCATATGAGCTAAACATCCAGTGTCTATCATAAGTAGTTCCTGAGATATTCAAAAATAATTTTTCCCTAGCAACCATTGTTTACCCTAGCAACCAAATCAACATTGCCTGAAAGACCTTCCAAAGGCCTTTCATATGAGCCAAATATCAATTCTCTATCACAAGTAGTTACTGAGATATTCAAAAAAAAATGTTTCCCTAGCAACCATTGTTTACCTTAGCAATCATGTCAACATGGCGTAAAGGCCCTCCCAAAAACCTTTCATAAGAGCCAAACATCAAGTCTCTATCTTAAGTAGAAGCTGAGATATTCAAGAAAGAATTTTTCCCTAGCAACCATGGTCACCATAGCAACCAAACGCATATCATGAAAGCCCTTCCAAAGAGCTTTCATATGAGCCAAAATGTCCAATGGGCAAATGCCCAACTACTTATGATAGACACTTGATGTTTGCATCAACTCTCTATCATAAGTAGTTCCTGCTATATTCAAGAATTTTTCCTGAGCAACCATGGTTACCATAGCAACCAAATTGACATGTCATGAAAGCCCTTCCAAAGAACTTTCATATGAACTTAACACCAAGTCTCTATCTTAAGTGGTTGCTGAGATATGTCCCAAGTACAGAAAGGTCACTTGGCGGGACATCATAACAGACAGACAGACAGACACGGGGTTGGGCCCCCCGCTGGAGTATCGCTAGGTGCTCTGTCCATTACATGGGACATCCCACAATAAATAAAACTGTGCTTCTGGATGCTGACCATGACCTTTTTAGATGCTGTAGGTCAGGGGTCACCAGCCGTTTTGAAGCCAACATGACGCTTCACGTCAGGGCTTCATTAGCGGCGGCAGTTCACCGGAATAAATCAGACTCACCGCTTTATGCCGTTATGTCCGGCTTCAAGACATAACAAATAAAGAACAAATGCAGGAAGGAGCGTTTAACCAAACATTTAATTATAACTAAAGTCCAAGCTTGAATGAGGATGCAGCTGAGCTTTTACAGCTGCAGTGGAGGCAATGTTCCCCGGTGCCTCCACTCAGCCAATCAGCCGATCTCTCCTCCCCACACCTGCAGTCTAACAAATGAAATGCTATATTTACTTAACCTAGTTATGTCAACTGGACCCAAGTAACTTAATTGTTACCTCCACCAAGGAGGTTATGTTTTCATCGGTGTGGGTTTTTTGGATCAACATGAATTTTTTATGAAGCGTAGGTGATCACCGAAGGATGCTCCCATTAAATGTTAGTAAGAATCTACGCACTGATGATGTAAAAAAAAAAAATAAATATATATATATATATATATATATCAAAAATTCAAAAAATTCCCATCCCTTATAATGGGCGAAACTTTAAAAAAAGCATATCTCTGTCAAACCTCATTGGATTTGAGTGAAATTTGGAATGTATATGCAGGATCAGACCCTCAACTATCAGACCAGGTTTCATCTGAATCTGATCCGAATTAAGGATTTGGCAGCAATTAAAATTTTAACATTGGAAATCCCATGTAGCATGTTCATATGTCTGCAATTCAAATACACACATTCAGCCTTCCACCAGGGGGTGGGAATTAAACCTTCAACCAATCAGTCTGCTGATGAAATCGTGTTGAGTCAATACACACACACACACACACACACACACACACACGTCTACATGTGTAATTTCTTTATTCTCTGCTTCTGTGCAGGATGAGGTGAATCAGATCATGGAGACAAACCTGTGGCTCAGGCATGTGAGTAAACACACAAACAAACACACACAATCATCATCATTAAAAACAAAGAAAGCACCGCTGCAAACTACAAGGGCAGACAGAGTGCAAATACTTCTGCCAAGACTGGATTTTTAACAAAATTATGATTAAATAAAAGCAAAATGTTAATTTATGTTGCTGATTATTTATTTTTTGATGTCTTTTTTTTTTTTTACATATATCTTTTATGTATTTTTAAAAAAATGTTTGAAATAAACTAAATCAAATCAAATAAATTGTTCTTACCAATATGGGGTTCCCGGTTCAAAACCGCCCCTACCCACTCTCCATGTAATGTGTAAGAGTCCCCGTCTTTATCATCAGCCTGCTCTGTGTTCAGCGACGTCTCCCTCGTCTCGTGGTGTCTTTTTGTTTGCGATTTTTCACGGTCCAGCCGGCGGTCACAGAGCGTCGGGATTTTATATGAGAAACAAGCGGGTTGACCCGTTCTGAAGGAAGGAGTTTAAGAAGCCCTTTGTTCATGAGCGAGGGCAAAAATGGAACGAGGGTTCAGCACGCGGACCGGGCCAACGCCAGCACTAAAGAGAAGACTCCACTCCAACACGCACCTGTGGTCGTGAACTCTGGATGATGACTGAAAGAATGAAGTGACGATAGGAAGTTTTTCCTGCAAGGACTTCGCCTCGTCACCTTTACAGACACGATAATGATCTTTGACAGCCTGAAGAAACAATCTGCCTCCAGGCACATCAAACTGCGACTAGACCCCGGATACACCCAGAACAAACTGGAGGGATTATACACCTCATCTGGCCTTGGAGTCCCCGAGGAGGAGCTGCAGGACGTGGCTGAGTTCCGCCGCGGCCTGACTCTGGATAAGTGGTGGGAAATGGATGGAAATTTACACTCGTTTTGAGCACATGTGACTTTTTCCACCATCCTTTTTCACTCGTTCCTGGAAAATGGTTTGAAGTCGAGTCATTTAATCCTTTCAGGTTTATATTCTCCATCAAATCCACGTTAAATATCAGCCGCTCTTAGTCAGCTTGCCCTTCTCGTGACTGAAATGAGAACAGCGGCTATAAATATAAAATCATTGCTGTTTTGTAAACAATGAACCGCGCACCGCATCCTACGGGGAGTTCCACCTCCCGCTAATCATAATGTGAATTTCCTGGTTAGATAAATGAAAAAAGCCAGTGTAGCATGAAGTGGTTAATTAAACAGCTTCCAGGTCATAACTGGCTATTAATCGGCTTTACTAATAAATGAATTCCTCTTGAATGATGTGCAAATAGCCGAGACTAATGGATGTATGGCTCATGAAACGTTACCTGCAGGTATGTTGATAGAGGAGCGCGTTGTGTGCACGCTCCTTCTGTATTTGTTTCAGGAAGATTTTCCACTTGTTTACTTGCATTTCTGTGAGAATGGTGTCATTCATTAGCTGATCTGATGTAGTGTGGATTTATCCCCCCCCCAAGAGATATCGCATTAAAAACACATTACTGTATCCATTTCAGTACAAAACCAATGAAACCTCATGGAAATTTATGCACAGTATGTAAAAAATAGATCATGCAATGCTTTTGCCCAAATGTGATTGTTTATTATTATTATTATCATTAGGAAAAAAATGGGATATTGGCCTGAAGACCATGTGTCCCCCATCGCACGGTATGTATGGAAAGGTATTGCGGGTACTGTTATTTTCGGTTGTTTTTGCTCTATGACCTTGGAAGTTAGGTCAAGGTCACTCATCATGGAACTCATCCAAGACCTCCATGGGATGCATCTGTGGCACAAATTTGGTGGCTGTGCACTCAACCTATCAAGAGCTATTGCGAGTACTGCGTTTCACCCGGACGCGCGCACGTACGGATGGACAGCATTTCTATGGTCCCCCGCTCGGGCGACGGGGGGGACAATTATTTTTAGAATTATGCAAAACCTAATTTCAAAACATTCATTTTGGCAGTCATTATGAAATTTCAAAGTAAAAGCCGCTATTTTTGCTTTTGAAAGTAGCTCAGCTGAATTTGTCAAACATGATTAGACACCAAAATCATTTACATTGGATAGTCTTAACAGTTTTGACCTGACACGCTTCTAGTTATAGTGACTTATTGGAAGGTTGGAATTGGGAAAACTATATATTTTTTATTCTGGATGACAAGTATACAGCACTTTTCAACAGGATTGGAATCTTTTTTTAAATCTCGACCCCCAGTTGACACTGTTCTGACTCTTACCAAAACTGCCCACCACTTCGAAGATGCAAATTGGTTCAGTGTCCTTCAAGCAACCCAAAATCACTTTCAAACATTGGCACTCCGTGAAAATTGTTCCTTTAGGATACTTTCGAGAGTTGGATTGGAGCGGTTATGTGTCTGGGTGGATGCATGGACAGCATTTCTATGTCCCCCCACCGGGGCGACGGGGGACAATAAATTGAATAGAAATGGTTTATCCGCAATATAAAAATGTAAAGCCAAACTTTTATGACGATGCCTCCATCGATTACTCGTCTTTAGATGTTTGACGCCTCAGTAATGTCACAGTCTTTATTATTATTTTTTCCTGTGTTCTGAGTTTCAGATTTGGAACGACTACAAACTGCGATGGACTCCGGCAGATTTCGATGGAATTGAGTTCATCAGAGTTCCATCAAACAAGATCTGGAGACCCGACATTGTTCTCTACAACAAGTGAGACTCGACTGTTTTGCTACTGCAATCGTCGTCGCCATCAGCTTCCTTACAATCATTATCGTCATCATCAAAGTAGAATGGTGATGTCATAAAGTCTCATAGTGCAGCTGTGATTTCTACATTTGTATGGCTGCCACACTGAATAACTAACCATGATGTCTACTGTTCATGCAAAAAGATCTTTACAGACTTTGCTTTTTGTTGCACTTTTTAAAGATTTGCTAATTTTGGGCCCATTTCCCTCTCTGTGCTCACAGTACCTCTAATGTAAATCGAAGGCGATTGTGTGTTTTACAATAAGACATACTGCAGCTTTGTTGTCATCGCTCTTTGAATTCTAACGCTCTCTTCCTTTATTCGTCACTTCTTTATATCTTCTCTTGTGTTCTGCTCATCTTTCATCTCATTGTTTGACTTCGCTGCCTCCCCTCTGTCTTTTGAATTCTGTTCAACATCCGCGTAATCTTCTGTCATATCTTCTCCTGCCTTCTCCTCCTATCCAAAACACATATTCACATGAACACCTGATTACGGACGCACACACACACACACACACACATGCATCATGTCCAGTGCTGTCGGTGATTTCCTGGTTGAGGATAAGACCAAAGCCCTGCTGAAGTTTGATGGGACCATCACCTGGGTTCCTCCAGCCATTTTCAAATCCTCCTGCCCCATGGACATCACGTACTTCCCCTTTGACTATCAGAACTGCTCCATGAAGTTTGGCTCCTGGACTTATGACAAAGCCAAGATTGACCTGGTACTTATTGGGTCAAAGGTCAGTGTCTGCGATTCTCTTCAAGTCTGGCGACGTTATCAAAAGCCAAACACTGATCTTTTTTTAAAGAGGTCATATTATTCGCCTTTACTTCAAGCAAATATAAATCAACCAAGTGTTTTTTAGAAACTGATATATATGTTTGTAGTCAAAAATACTCTATAAATACTGAGGTGGTACATTTTAAATAAACAATTCAATAATGAATTACTTCATTTAAAAAACATTTTCATGTCTCAAAGAAATGACCTGTTTTGGTATCTGTCACTTTAAATAGTAAGGAGCAGCTGATGGCCACGCCCCCCCCCTCTGCAAAGACAATGGCTGAACAGTCCTGCCCTGCATCTGAATACTTCTTACGTACATAGTACACAAACATTACTGTTTTATGTACTAGAAGTGAGCGAGTAGTCGGAACACAATTTGGATGTACTACGCCACCGCCATCTGTCCTCTCCTTTGACCCCAGTGTTAATAGACGATGCATATGCGAACACCCACGTATGCCACAAAGATTTCTATTTTGCAAGGGCAGACTTTTTTAAGCGGTTTCTGATGTATAGTTGCACAATACCACGGCCCATTAAATGCCGCTACTCATTCATTCATTCATTCATTTTCTGCTGCTTATCCGGGTTGTGGTAGCAGCAGATCAAGCAGCTCAGCCCACACTTCCCTATCCTCAGCCAAGACCTGTAACTCTTCCTGGGGGATCCCAAGGCATTCCCAAGCCAGCTGGGAGATACAATCCCTCCAGCGTGTCCTGGGTCTTCCCCGGGGTCTCCTCTCAGTTGGACGTGCCTGGAAGACGTCCCTAGGGAGACGATCAGGGGGTGTCCTCACCAGATGCCCGAACCACCTCAACTGGCTCCTTTTCGATACGAAGAAGCAACGGCTCTACTCCGAGTCCCTCCCGAATAGTCGAGCTTCTCACCCTGTCACTGAGTGTAAGCCCAGACACCCGACGGAGGAACCTCATTTCTGCCGCTCGTATCCTTGTTCTTCTGGTCATTACCCAACGCTCATGAGGATAGGTGAGGATAGGAGCGTAAATCGACTGGTAAATTGAGAGGCTCACCTTCCGGCTCAGCTCTTTCACCACAGCGGTCCGGTACACTGTCAGCAGGACCTCAGACGCAGCCCCAATCTGTCTGTTGATCTCACGCGCCATCTTACCCACTGCTACTGTTTTCATGTATGTCCGCTCTCTTCTTTGAAATTTCCAGGGAAGTTCTTCTTCGGCTACCAGCCTCTAGTTGCATCATGGGATAGTGTAGTGTAATCCGTTTGCACGCTATGGAGGTAGGAGATCATCTGGTTACTGTTCAACTACTTCTAAATGCATACTGAGTATTCGGACACCCTATGGATTGTGACATACTGCTTTTTGCCAACTATAGAATAAGCTGGCATGAGTATTCGGATGTAGGGTATGTCTGTCCCATGTAGAGTGGCTCAGCGGTCTCAAGAGCATGCAGGACTTCTGTGACAGACGTTCAAAACGAGCTATTCCAGGCTTAATTTTGCTTACAGCTGAACTGTTTTCACACGCACATAAAAAAATTGTGGGACTTTGATGATTATTAACAAGAAAACCTACATATAAACTAAATACATTAAAATTATTTTGCACAATATGACCACTTTAAAGCCATTTTCTTACATTCCTATCTACAAATAATTAGATTTTGTTCTATTTAGAGCACAAAGATACAGTTGGATAAAAAAAAGCAACAATCCTGAAGTCTGCAGGAAATCTTTTGAAAGAGTGTTGTACCTCAGTGACAAACTAGGTTTGTGTGTTGTTTTATATTGTGATGGTTTGACTCACTTCTGGAATTCATTACATTTTTTGAGCATATCCTGAAAGGTTGACAGTACTTTGGACATGGATATAAAATATATAGATGTAGGTAATAAAGAGCTATCATTTAGCCCATTTTTGTGCTAACTTGTGTTACCATACATACATTTTTATGGGTTGGCCAACCAAATTTCAGGTATGACACTGGAACAACTTATCCATCCTTCTGGAGCTGCATTTGCACAATTGATCAGCAACTTCTTGCAATAGGACATTTTCAATTAGAGTGAAAGCTGCTCTTTAAGAATACCAGCATTGATCAAAAACTATGAAGACCAAAAATAATGAGTCTTACATGTTTGGCATTGACTGACAAGGACTTTTTTAAATTTTTTTTTAAGAATGATAGGTGCATAAATTATGACGTGACTAATACTTTTATCCATCACTCAGGTGAACCTGAAAGACTTCTGGGAGAGCGGTGAGTGGGAAATCATTGACGCGCCCGGATACAAGCATGATATCAAATACAACTGCTGTGAGGAGATCTATCCCGACATCACTTACTCCTTCTACATTCGGCGCCTGCCACTCTTCTACACCATCAACCTCATCATCCCCTGCCTCCTCATCTCTTTCCTTACGGTGCTGGTTTTCTATCTCCCATCTGACTGTGGAGAGAAGGTCACGCTCTGTATCTCCGTCCTGCTCTCCCTCACTGTGTTTCTTTTGGTTATCACTGAGACCATCCCCTCCACGTCGCTGGTCATTCCGCTCATTGGAGAGTACCTGCTCTTCACAATGATCTTTGTCACGCTCAGCATTGTCATCACTGTGTTTGTGCTGAATGTGCACTACCGCACGCCCATGACCCACACCATGCCGGGTTGGGTGCGTTCGGTGTTTCTCAAGGTGTTGCCACGGATTATGCTGATGCGGAGACCGATTGACGAAGAGGGCAAGGCTGGGGGTTTGGACAGCAGTGGGGAGGCAGGAGGAGCTGGAGGGGGAGGAGGAGGCGGAGGAGGAAAAGGTGGGAAGAGGAGGAGTAGCTTAATGCAGGTACGTGATCCAAATCCTACAACTACTGTTGATGGGCACTCATGTGAGCGCATGCTTCCGCCAAGGTGCAACAGGCTCTTTATCCCTGTTCACCACAAACGTTCCAATTCTTCAACCAGACAGGATTTGTTTTTAATCATTTCTATTCATTATTTTGTGAGAAACCAATTAAAAAAAAAATCCACTCTCAAAATGATGACAAAATGGAAATTTTATATTCTAGAACACCAAAACTAAACATCCAAACCTTTTCCGACTAAATCATCTAGTGGTGGACAACTTTGTATTGCATTATGCTTTTTGTTATGTGTAAATTTTTTAAATTCTTTTTTTATATGATCATTTTGTTTTCTTCTTTTATGTTCTGTTTACGTGTTCGAAATAAACTTCAATTTCAAATTTCAAATGGATTATTTTTTGGCCTATGCCCACCGTCAACCAAATTTCATGACAATTTATCCAAAATTTCTGTGTAATCCTGGTGAGAAATTAACCAACCAAGAGACGCGTGTGAAAACATAAACCTTTATGAAACTTGGCAGGTGAATAATTCTGGGTGTATCTTGAACTGAGTTTGAAATTTGTGAAAAAAAATAAAATAAAATCCTGGATTTCTGGATCCAGGCTTAGTCTCTGGAGCCTGTTTAAGCCTGTGTGCTGTATAGCGCAAAGTCACTCATTTATTTTCAGGTTCCCATTGGCCTGGAACAAAGGAGGCGGGGGATGTTCTCATTTCTGATGGGTTCTTGTTATTATTACTATGATTAAAAATACCCAATTTTAGTTTGAATCAGCTCAAGTCTTTATGAGATAGCTTGCTGAGAAACAAACAAGGCTGAAAACATCTCCTCGGTGGAAGTAAACGTGTGCATGTTTAAAACATAAGAATTTATGTTATCGACACCTAAATCAAAGGCATCACATGATACTTCAATCTGTGATAGTGTGGGAAATACTCAGGAAGTCTTAGAGTACAGATACCTTAATTACCTTATTAGGCTTTTATTTCTTGATGTTTGTCTGTTTGTCAACAGGATATCTCAGAAAGACATGAACCGATTTCAATGAAATTTGATTGACAGTTACAGCTTGGGACAAAGACGAGTTAAGTAGATTCTGAGCCTAATCCAGACCCAGGATCATTTTAAATTCAACTTTATTTTATTGTTAAGATTTTAAACCAGTATTTTACACATCATTATTCTGATTTATGATCTCACAATATTGATTCAAGAAGTTAAACCAGATTTCCAAACTGAATGCCAAACAAACGTAGACTGGAAAAAATACAGGCAAGCTTCACAAACATCATTTGGAACTGTGTGTTGTATTACGTCTGATATCATTATGAACGTCTGGTCGGAGGTGAAACTGAATTAGACATTTGGTTGTGATCCACAGCAGGTTGGAGGAGGCTCAGTCAACTGTCTGGAGTTTGGCGACCGTAAACTTCTCTCCGTGGAAGGCTGCAGTGGGAAGAAGAGCCCCTGTCCCTGCCAGCATGGGACAGAGACGCCAGATACGCCAGACGCAGGGAAAATGTCGCGTCAGCTGAGCTCCCAGAGCATCAACACAGTGGTGGCTTTTTCTGTGGTTTCACCTGAGGTCAAACAGGCCATCGAGAGCGTCAAGTACATCGCAGAGAACATGAGGAGCCGCAACAAGGCCAAAGAGGTGAGTGGTTTTTATTTTCACTGGACCTGATCAGTCTGAATGGGAGAGGACATAATGGAGTCAGTGTCTTTATATAGTGAGAGAGAGAGGGTGACAGCTGTGTCCGTATGTCCAATCACACACAAGCACTGTTACTATAATCCTGGAGGATAATTTCCGACAGAATAATTCAAGACAATCCCAAAACAATCATGCAGTGATTCCAGAATTTCACCATAAACGTTGGCATTAAGAGATTTAGCCTCCTCCATGCATACCGTGGATCCACTGTAAACTATGGATTTAATCTTAAAGTTGATGAACCAAAACTGAAGCTGCTCCAACAAACAGATTAAAACGCTGCCTTTAATCCACCTGCAGGATTCTCCCAGCACTTGTCTCCACAGATGTGACAGACTTCCCAACCAGAGCTAATGCAACTTGGAGAGAGAGGCAAATTCTCTATCTGACATGCTGCAAGCGAAAGATGGGCCATAACCAGGCACCGAAAACAGGTCAGGTCTGGGAACATGCGCTGGTGCCGCTCATTGCTGCACCCACCACACTACAGAACCATTTTGGGTCTTGGACGGTAACCACCCAGGCAGACAATCGGTCCATCCCCACGTCTCCAAAGTAACCATCTACCTGCTGCAGCCAGGTCAAACCTGGGCCTTGGGTTCTTGGCCTTCTCCAGTTGCTGGGGTCCTCAACACTGCATGTCGGATCATGCCGAGAGAAACATGCCACATGTCCAAAATGTCGCAGCTGAGATTCTCTCACAATCCAACTGATACTCCTCATCTGAGTCTCCCTAAGGGCTCAGTCACAACCGGTGTACGGGCTCATACGGCCTGTCTGCGTCCAAAACGTGGGCAGAAACGCTCGTCCCACGCAAGGCCGACGTGCGAAATATCGAGGCCGCAGACAGCACGTAAGCACGCACGGCGGATGTTGGACATGGCCAACAGATTCTACGATCACCCAGCGAACAGCCACACCGCAACGTAAACGTGCGCCCCGCCCAAGAGGTCCGCGAGTGAGACGAGCAATATATATACGGCACCCGTGGGAAAAACTGATCAGCACTCTGTGAGTAATCTGATCTTATTGCCGCTAAATTCCATATTCATAAATGTAAACTCACCAATTATAAATCATCCCTTATTATATTCGAAAAAGACGTCCAACACAACATCAATTCAGTGTTCCAGGAACACAAACGCTGTTAACATTAATAATAAAATTCCCAGCACACCCAGCACACTCCCTGCGCACAGAGCTCCTGTGCCCCCCCCTCATCTACCCCAAGAATCAGCATAATTAATAATATAACGCTCTCCTTTTCTCTGTAATGTTTTCATATATATAAATTCATATAAATAATGTTGAAGTGCAATATCTGAAGTATTTGAAGCAGATGTGCATTGAAGCTGTGCCGGGTCTCCTTCACGCAATTACACAGC
>OMMV01188102.1:0-11332 GCA_900302635.1 Chatrabus melanurus | reverse complement strand
ATATATTTGCATGTTACTGAAATGGTTTTGTTTTATGGATATGATAAATCAATAAATGGTAGGTATTTGATACTTATACCATAGATAACCTTATTGGGAATAGATGAGCTGATTAAAAAATTTTCTCCCTTGTGAATACAAAGTAAATAACAGTACTGGTAGAAAATTGGTGCTTGCACTACAAGTATCTTCTGATGTGTATACGAGCTGATTACATTTTAATGTTGCTTGGTGCATATAATTGCATATTCATGAGGCTGAAGTAGCTTATCTTGTGAGCAAGGTAAGTCAAAAACATATTGTAGATACTTGAGAATGTTTTATTATGGGTTTTATTTTCGAAATGTGCATCCACTATGGCAACACAAGTAGGATGGCATGTAGGGGTAGTCTATTTCGGGTGCTATATACGTAGGCGCTAATTATGGTGCTGATTTCTAAACTCATTATCAAAATAATTCTGAGGTGCCTGAAACCTTGCAGATCGGTAGTTAATTCAGATGTCTGTTGTGTGAAGAATTTTGTTTCACACAGAAAAGGCAAGCTGTGATGATTTAGTTGTTGCATAATGTTGCTTCAGTTTGATGAAGCTGCTTCATGTAAAAAGTAAGAATTAATATGCTGTGCCTGACATGCACTTGTGAAATAGTACATGCAATGCCCATGAAACAAACGAAGGAAACACCGTGTGTTTGCCTGATTGTCAGGGTTACCTGGAAGAACTGGTCCGTCTACGTGAAGCCCAGCTGGCAGAGGCAGTATCTCATAACAAAGCTCTTCAGCAGAACCTGGCAGACATGCACCTCTCCCACACACTGGAAAAAGAACAGCTCGAGTACATCATACTGGAACTACAGGACCAACTGTGAGTTCATCCTGTTCTGTTTTTTTTACATTTGTCCGAGCCGACACAAAGTTGTCCAGAATTGATTAGAGAAACTGCAGCGTGCAGCTTTTGTCTGTTGCATCACCCACTATACAGCTTCTTGTTGAACTGGAACAAAGAAGAATTTTCTTAAAAATGATGCATTAAATTTCAGGTACAGTTTGACAGAAGGCACATGTCAGAATTGATCCGAGATTTGATGTGTTTTCTTGTATAAAAATCATTCTCTGTTCCACTCCACCAAGAAGCTGTGACACAACAGACAAAATTTGCACAATGCAGTTTTTCTCAAATCACAGCTACAGAAGCCTATAACTCCTGAGGTGTCTTGGTGGCTTCTCTCACTTGTCTCCATCTTGCATAGTCACTCAGTTGTTGAGAACTGCATACTCCAGACAGATTTACCATACAGTACCTGTTTGTATTTCTTACCTGGCTGTAAAAGTGATGATTTGTATTAAAAATAATACTTATATTTAATTTCTCTAATTACTTATGGGCTCTGAAAATGGAGGGACTGTCTAAAAAACAATAAATAGCTGTAATACCTGAATTACTAACGCAATATTTTTGTTGGGCCCTTTGAATTAAAACTGGAACTCTACAATACAAAAACATCTTGATTGTTTCATTTTGATGCCACTGTGGCTGTGTACACAGGCAAAATTACAAAAATTGTCATTGTCCAAATACTTATGTACTTTTCTGTATATCCGACTGCTCATACGACATTCAGGAATGAGCACAAGGTGTTGAGGTTCAGGTCATTTTGTTATTTGCTGTTGCTGAATCAGTCACAGTAATCTTTGGCTAAGAGGCTAAGGCTGGTATCTCAATGAGAGACAACTGTTTGGCGACTGTGACGACTGCATTTTTAGATGACTGCTTGATGAATTTGGCCAAGTTTTTGGCAACATTGGGGCGACATATTTGCCACTTTTTGACAACCGTTTAACAAATTAGATGACTGCTGGGCGTCTTGTTGAATATTTGACGAATGTTCACTAGGCGGCCATATGTCTGTCGTCCTCAATTCGTTAATTACTCAATGAAGACCGGCGACCGCATTTTGACCATGATCCAACCTTGTAGCAAATGAAGTGGACCGGGAGACTGAAACAGACCTGGGGGCCACTGGGTAGCGGTCTATTGACGACTCCTTGGCGAGTAAAAAGACTAGTTGGTGAATAGTTCGAGACAAGTTAGCGAAAATAAGCAGTCGTTCATTCGCCACCAGGGTTTTGAACATGTTCAGAATTTGCAGGCTAATGAAATCGAGGCGAGCAACTAATTGGCGAATGGGGATACTGATTCTGACTGTTTCGAGAATAATTTCAGACTACATTGAGACCAAGAGCCGAATTAGACGAAGGGCCATTCGTCTCAGTCAACAATCGTCGCAAGCCCAGTGAGATACCGGCTTAAAACCCGGGTCAGTATTGCATCTTTTCATCAATGAGGAATCTATTTGCTAAATATTTCAGAGTGGTCTACAAAAGTCTGTGATGTGGATTTGTGTCCTGCAGTCAGTGACCATGTCTTCAAATGCAAATGATTTAACATTTTGACGGTGGTTATTGTCACACAAGTAAAATGGGTGTCAGAATGAGTTTAAGAGGATTTTGGGAGTGAATTATGTAGTTGAAAGTCTGAGTTGATGGAAGGAAAGAAGAGCCTTTGTCATTATACATACAATGAAATTTGTCCTCTGCATTTAACCCATCCTAATTACAGTTAGACACAATCCAACCACTGGGAGCAGTGAGCAGTTACAGTCCGGTGCCCGAGGACCAACTCCAGATGTAGAGACGCTGCCTTGGTCAAGGGCAGAGAAAGGATCAGATCCGACTGTGCATGTTTTGATAGTGGGAGGAAACCGGAATGCCCGGAGGAAACCCATGCAGACACGGGGAGAACATTCAAACTCCACACAAAAAGGAACCTGGCATGGATGGAATTGAACTCCAGACCTTTTTGCTATGAGGCAAGAGTACTAGCCACTGAGCCACCGTGCTGCCCACAGGTCTTTGGGTTTCTGTGGTATGCCCACAGGGATAGTTATATTTTTTAAAGAAATGATACTGTGTGAAAGATCTATGCTTTGGAACCCATTGCAAGGCTGCTTTTTGTTTTCTCATGGAGGAATCACACTTGGTCTTTTTCCATTTGGGTAGAAATTAAATATTGCTGCTGTTTCAGGTTTTTTTTTTTTTTTTTAAATGTTGAATTTGGATTTATGGTGTAATGGCACACTGTCAGGTCTACAAACATGCGCTGGTGCCGTGCGCCACCACACTATGGAAAAACCTTGGGTCCTGGATGGCAACCACCCAGGCAGACAAACAGTCTGTCCCCAACTCTTGAAAGTAGTTGTCCATCTGCTGCAGCCAGGTGAAACGTGGGCGTCCCCATGGCCTTCTCCAGTCATTGGGGTCCTCAACACTGAGACGCCTGTATCCTGGAGCATTCTCAAAGAAACGTGTAAATCTCATAGCTGATGTTCCTTCACCGTTGCAAGTGATACTCCTCATCCTAGTCTCCCTAAGCAACCATTTGTTTGACACAAAGTCTGAACAGACCTAATACCAAAGACATCTAGTCGTCACATTAGGTCACTGGTTAGTGTCCAAGTCTCGCAACCATACAGTAAGACAGAAGCACGAGGACCCTAAAGACTTGGACCTTCGTTCGCCAAACACCTCTGTCCAGTGACCTCATGTCTCCATAAGCTCTTCCCACATGTCTCTTTATCAAATGCTGAGGACCCAGAGACATGAACGTCACTATCGAGATGGACCTTACACTGAGAATGAATTCGCTCAATAAATCAACAGTGAATGTTGACTGTCTGATATCTGTAGGACTGTGCTGAAGAACAATGATTTGCAGTCCAGACAGGAATTGACAGCCCATTTGACCAATCAGTGGCCATCTCCTGATGTTTTGGATGCAAACGCTGTTGCCTTGGACACACTGCTGTACAGGAAGAGGACAGGACAGTGGGAGACGTATGTAGATTAGCTGACGCCCAACAGCTTACATTTAAGTTTGTGTATTTGTGGTCATTACTCCACCGTTCTGTCTTTGCAGGAAGAGTTTCCAGAGTCTGGACCAACTCTCTGTAGATATGAGCCTCTCCCAAACTTCTCTAGAAAAATCTCACACACTGGGTCTGGAGTTCAAACCAGCCAGTGCACACTGGCCCCACTGTGGTACGCCTACTCATGCACTACAAAGTATGCACTACTTTCCAGAATAATCTGTTCCAAGTGCTAACCCTGTGCACTTTTTCCTTCAGGTAAAGAGGAAACGCCTTCTCTTAGAGGGCTGTGTGGCTCCCTGACCTCAGTAGCCAGCTATAAATCTCTAGCCAGCCTGAAGTCCAGCGAGTGTTTGGCCAGTCCTGCTACAGAGATCAGCAGCCCTGGTATCACCCCTTCATAGGGAAGGCACACTAAACGACAGACCAGGAACTTTCTCACTGTGGGCTGTTACTGCTGTTTGCAAAATTTTGGTGTGTGTGATTCCTTAAGCTTTAAGGGTGTCTAAAAAAAAAGTCAGCTGTACACATTGAGGAACTGGTGCAACATATTCTTTGAATCATGTTGAAACTGACCAGCTTTAAAATGTAGGATGCCTCATTAATGTACCTTTGGGCAGAGATTATTGCAAGCTGTATTCTCATAAATGTTTGATTTGATGGTGCTTTTAAGTTGTTTTCACGGAAGTATGTTGAAAGAATCATCACACTATTATTTGTGAAAGTTGTTTGTTCCACTACTCCCTGAGGTGCTTGGGCCAATTTCCACCAAACTTGCTGTGTGCATGTATATTGACCCCAGATGTGCCACTAAGAGGCTTCCTTTGCCAAAAGAAGCCCCTCAATGGCAATTCTGGGGTCAACCTACATGCCCAAGCACCTCGTTTGTTCCCAGGTTCTCCCAGGGCCTTTGGCCAATTTCCACCAAACGGTCAACCCCAGAATTGCCTTTGAAGGCTTTGTTTTGGCAAAAGTCAAGGTCATTGGTGTCTAAGGTCAAAATTATTATTTTTTTCTCTTCACTCTGATTTGCACCACCAGTGGCACACACATGGAGGTGGGTTCTGAAATTGCCCAGGCGAGGTCAGATTTGCCAAAGGTCAAAATTACGTTTTTCACTCTGATTTGCATCGAAATTGGCACATACATGGGGGTGGGTGCTGCAATTGTCCAGCAAAATAAGATGTGCCAAAGGTCAGTTATTGTGGTTAAGGTCAGGTTTGTTGACCTACTCCTCCCAGGTCCTTTTGCTAATTTCAACCAAACTTGGTATGTCAGTGAAGGCTGGCCCTGAAATTGCTGTTAAATTCATTTTGGCAAAGGTCAAGGAATTTGATTTTCAATTTGGACCAAATGTGGCACACATAGGTGGATTACAGAATTGCTCTGGCAAGGTCAGCCAGAGGTCAATCATTTGGGTGAAGGTCATTGGGGTCAGATTGCTGAAGCCGTTACTATCTTCATGCCCACAGGTACTATTACAAAGTTATTTTAAAATACCAGTTGACAGCATTTCGAAGACGGCAGTCTGCTATTCAATAAACTGAAGTTTTGAGACATCTTCAAGAATGTTTTGCAGGATAATGATATACACCCCCTGCTCTTCCATACTAGTTGCTTGCATGTAATGTATATCAGTGGTAGTAAATCTTTTGTATTAAATTTCTGCTTGGTCTGCTGCTACTGCGACCCGGATAAGCGGCAGAAAATGAATGAAGAAATAACTCTTTTGTGATTAAATGCCCTAATTAGCAAACTGGTCAATCTCTGTACTAACGAGCCCAACAGGTCTGTTATATTCACTTGAAGACGCTGGACCAAAATTATTTTCCTTGTTGCACATCTTCATATGGCGTGCTCCAACTATGTGAAGTTACACTGAAATCCATGAACCGGATTGGAGGAATTATGCCTACGAGATTCATGGACGGACAAGGTGACTCCTATATTACCCCAAAGCTTTGTTTGCGGGGGGTACGATACAGCATGCTGAAAAGACTGACTACAACAGATCATAGGAGAAAGCAAAATGACAGTGTTGATCTGTTCTGTTGGTTCTTTCTCGCTGTCGAAAAGATCCCGTATTATTTTCTGTCATTTCTTGTAACTGGAACCTATGCTCACTACTTTGTGTTATGATTGTGAATGTACCTGCAACACTGCTGTTACGTACAATGCAGTGTCACATTTTGCTTTCAGGTGGTAAATGTGCACACGTGTGTAGTTTTTATTTTTTTAACAGTATTGTGCATAATGCAGTATTTTATCTCAGTTCTCAGGTAAATATGTTTAATGCCATTCTGAATTTACACTGAAGTTTAGCTTTATCAGCCTGATTATTCTTATGTCACTTCAACAGCCAAATGCTGCAAATGGATTTTTTTTCCAGTTATCTGTATAGTGATCTGTTTTCAGATGTGGTAATGAATGTTCTCTAACCACAGGTGTGTTCAGATGAACAGATTCTGACTGTGATAAATGAGTACATGTAGAATATTGGTGTAATCAAACTATTACTACCGACAAGCCGTGTACCTCAGCACAGATATTAGAACGTTACCATTTGCCTTTCACTTGTCATTTGCACATAAAATGTTTTTAACTTTTTATTCTTCATTTTGAATAAAGAGTAACAGTGTTTCAAGTTTGTTCTTTTCATTTAAGCTGAAAAATAATACCATGACACACTTATATTCCACTCTCTATCTCACAAACCAACACACAGGGAACACACACACACACACACACTTGGGATGAAGTCACAAATTTTGAGAACCTTTTAACAGGTTACAATGAGCCACAGGAGTGTCTAAGACACAGTGCACATGATTTAAAACCTCTGACAACCACAAAGGCAGAATTTTTTTTTTCTTTAAAGGCTGCCATCTGCTGGCTGTTGTGTGAAGGAAAAAATAAGTTTCAATTCAGTGCTCAGAAACAAGTAAGGCAATGTAACATCACTTACCATAAAATATAATTCTATGGAACAATTTATACATTATAAACACTTTAGAGATCGTCTATATCTCACAACACAGAGTACAACTGGGCCCATAAGTATTTGGACTGAATTCTTTTTTTTCACTGTACACCACCACGGTGTAGCTGAAATTAATCAAGATGTGATTGTATTGTAGACTTTCAGCTTTAATTCAAAGGGTTTAATAAAAGTGATCACATTAACCACTAAGGAATTACAGCCATATTTACATACAGCCCTACCATTTTCCTACTTCTTTGGATGGATCTTATCTATTGATATATGCAAGTTTAAACTGCTGTGGAGTTACTGAACAGGACTCTCTGGACCTAAGTTGGGCACTTTAATAAGTGTGGGTTTTGAAAGAATTTAGAATATCAAATAGCTGTGGTTTGACCTCGTCTATCTTGTATAAATGTTTGCGCACTTGCATCAATTGCACACTTGCATCAATATGCCTGCAGTCTATTTTGTAACTTTATCTCAGGAACTTGCATTGCTGGATGACAGGAAGAGGTTTGAAATGCATCTGGGTTTGGGTGAGCTATGGGAAATCTCCTGCCTTAACCAGTGATCTTGCATCAATACAAACACTGACTTACTAATGCAGTGTATTTCACTGGGACTCCAATTCTCACCTCGTTGACGTCTTTTCAAATGTCCCATCATTGTGAAAACTGGGCTATATATGGTTGTTCAGCTGCAACATTTCTATCATTACATGTTCTGCCAATCTTGTGTTGTGCTTTTTGTTTTGTCAGATGGTCATAGCAGATGATCACCCGACTGAGTCTAGTCTGCTTGAGGTTTCTTCTTATGATGAAAAAACGCTGAGGGAGTTTTTCCCTCATCACTGACCTAACAATTCTAAAGATTAATACTTGGATGAAAAACTGTTGTCCTCAATGACTGCCTGAAGTCTGGAGCCCATGTACATCAACAAATCCAAATCCTGAGTTTCCTCCTTTGAGATGCTTTGTCAGGCCTTTAATGCAGCCTCCTTCAGTTGCTGCTTGTTTGCGGGTCTTTCTGTCTTTAGTAAGTGAAAACCATGCTCTGTTGGGTTGAGGTCAGGTGATTTGAGTTGACCATTGAAGAATGCTCCATTTCTTTGCCTTGAGAAGCTCTTGGCTGTGTTTTGGGTCATTATGCACTCTGAAGCACCATCCTATCAGTTTGGCAGCATTTGGCTGAATCCGAAAAGATAGTATAACTCTGTACACTTCAGAATTCATTATGCTGCTTCCTTCAGCAGTCACATCAATAAATAGCACCAACCCAGTTCCAATGGCATCTCTCTCTCTACACACACACACATATATATATATATATATATATATATAGTCCGACCCGGTCCTTTCTGTGTGGACCTCTGGCTTCCTCCCACTTCCAAAGACATGCATGCAGCTTAAGTGAATTGGTGAACCTAAATTGACCGTAGGTGTGAGTGAGAGTGTGACTGTGTTTGTCTCTCTATATGTGGCCCTGCGATGGACTGGCGGCCTGCCCAGGGTGTACCCCGCCTCTCACCCAATGACCACTGGGATAGGCTCCAGCCCCCCCTGTGACCCTTAATTGGAGCAAGCGGGTATAGGAAATGTCTGAATGAATGAATATATATCCATGCCATAACACTGTCTCCACCATATCAGACAGATGATGTGGTATACTTTGGATCATGAGCCGTTCCTTTCCTTCTCCAAACTCGTCTCTTCCCATCATTCTGCTCCAAGTTAATCTTGGTTTCATCAATCCGAAGAATCGTGTTCCAGAACAGGGAAGGCTTTTTATATGTTTTCTGGCAAAGTCTAATCTGGTCTTCCTGTTCTTGAGTGTTACCAGTGGTTTGCACCTCGTCATAAACACTCTGTATTTACATACATGAAGGCATCTCTTGATTATAGACTGACAGTGATACGCTGACATCCTCCAGAGTGTTCTTGATTTGGTTACATGTTGTGAAGGGATTTTTTCTTCGCCAAGGAAAGAATTATGCGAGTATTCATTTTAGATGTCTTCTGTGGTCTTCCCAGCCTTTTGGTGTTGTTTAGCTCACTAGTGCATTCCTTTAAAAATGTACCGAAATGTTGATTTGGCCACTCTTAAATTTCTACTATTTGTCTGATACTTTTCCCCCCAGCCTAATTGTGACCACCCTTCACCTCTTTGGACCGCATGTTGAGAGTTACAATGAAAATCTACTGAAGCAAATTCAACACCTAGAATCAACTCCAGACCATTTATCTGCATAATTTGCCAAAGAATGAGGGAATGGGTCACAATTGGTTATGAAACTGCTTGTCAGTCAACAGTCCAATTATTTATGGCCTCCAAAAATAGAGGGACTGTGTATAAAAATGGCTGAAATTCCTAAATGGTTAATGCCAGATTTTTGTTCAGCATGTTAAAGCTAAAAGTCTACTCTACAAGCTTATCTTGATTGGGTCATTTCGACTCCACTGTGGTCCTGTACAGAGGCAAAATTACAAAATTCGGGCCACTGCCCAAATACTTATGTACTTGACAGTAGTTTTATTTTAATTATCATAATTTTTTGTCTATTGCATTTTTGCACCATTTTTTCATTTGGCAATTAATATATTTATTTTTTGCTTCCATGTAAAGTCCAGTGCTTGTCATGGTTCTGTTTAGTTTCAAAACAACTGACTGGAAAGCTATCAGGTGTTACTCGTCTGCAGTGGTCTAAGTATCCTCTCCTGATTGTGCTTGCGGAAAAAGGCCTTCCCAATCTCATAAGTGCTGATCATAATGGCGCACGCCGGTGCCACTTTGATCACCCTGGGTAGGAAACCTGACAAGAGACCACAGAGAGCACATCGTTTAAATAAGTCAAACGAAATCAATTCACAAAGGTGAAAAAGTGAACAGGATGAAGAACGTACCTACAAACAGTCCTCTAATGCCGTCCTGCGCCACAATCTTTCTCAGCAGATGAAAAGTGGATGTGGGCTGACTTGGCACTGGAAAGACAAAGATATAATAATATCACCAATTTACTTTTAGCGCCTGGTGGCTCAGGAAGTCGTTGTGTTATTGTTCAAATATTAATGACATACAGTATATTAAACAAACGGCATAATTACAATTCAAGGCTTGTAGCTCTCCAAGCTCCACCTGTCTTCTAGTTTTGACAACATCAAAAGGCAACGTTATAATGGCTGAAATCTGTAAGCGAAGGAAAAGTGAATTAATAAATGTTTGCTTGTGATTTTTTTATGTAAGACAGAACACGTTTACTGATGGAAACAATATCAATGATAGGTTGTTGAAGAGGCTGTATATATTTGTCTGGTGTCAGAAAAGCGTGAGAGAGGTACTCACAGAACCAGACACCGCTCCAGCTATGAAGGTCATGGCAAACGTAGGCTCTCTGCAGTTGTACCGTTCACACAGCCAGCTCTTGCCCCTCTCATAGTTGTACCAGTACATGGCTGAGAAGGGAACATCTCGGAGTAGAGTGGGGCCCAGACCCCGCCACAGAGACATCCAGCCTTCTGCTTCTATTGCCAGGCGAACACAGTCTTTCAGCTCCCTGTATGACAGTTTCTGAGACTGAAGCTTGGTGCGTATCAGCTCCAAAGGGCTGATCACAGACACTGAACCCACTGATCCAGAAAGAGTGGAGAGAAAATGGGAAGAAACCGTTAAAAGCAAACATATATCAGAATCTCACTGTTAGAAATAAAGTCATGAACGTAGGATCCCATGTATGAATGGGTGTGTATATATTGACAAGATAAAAGGAAACAATGACAGTGCTTGAAATGTTTTACTGCAGTTTAAAGCAAGTATTTGGTTTTGTAGTAGTTTTAAGGCTATATTCAATATTTATCTTAAACAGTGTTGGGCAAGTTACTTCAAAACTGTAATGTATTATTTATTACTTGTTACTGTCATTTCAAAGTAATTAGTTACATTACAATATTACTGTATTTGAAATGTAAGGCATTACACTACTATTGCATTACTTTTAAGTTACTCTCACCAAAATAACTGGAAATATGGATTCTTTGATTAATTTTCCCAGTCCTAACATTAATACACTCAAAACTGATCCTTGTTGAACAGTCAACTCGTCAAGTAAGCCTATCTTAGATTAATTTTACAAATGCATTAGTACATTTCGCTCAGTCATGTTCAGTGTTCCCCAAATTTTGCTTCGCTGATCAAGTGTGCCATAGGTGTCGTACTTTTGGTGTATTGAACACTGTAGTGGTGTGGAGTGAGATTTTCAGTCGAGTCGCGACTGAACTAGCATGTGTAAATTTGGGTCGCGGAGCAAAAAAGGTTGAGAACCACTGGTCTACAGATTCATTTTCTAAAGGTGTGATTAAACATGCATAGATATGTCTCACCTTCCTCTTTGTCATGGATAGTATAGCCTATTCCTGTTATGCTCTACAAT
>OMMV01188091.1:0-11197 GCA_900302635.1 Chatrabus melanurus | reverse complement strand
CTTTTACTCTGATTTAGCTTTGTATTAGTTTTGGAACTAGTAATTGATTTCTATTCGTTTGATTTGCTTGATTGGTTGTTGTTTATTTGACCATGCAAATCTATATTTTGTGTCATGACCTGTTCTGCTTTTCATTTTTTTTTTCAGTTTATATTAAAGTTCTATTGCTGAAAAAAATACTTTTTTGCCTTTTCTTGATGTAAATATCTATGGGTCGAAATTGACCCGTAACACCATAGATGTAACTTTAGTTATTAATATTAAAATGAAAAAATAAATAAAACAAATTTATTTAAGAGATGTGGTCTATACCCCTCAGTAATAGTCAGGGACACAACAACTTTTATTTATTAATATGATTCTCTTGAGGTTCATTTTACCATTTTGTTTTATTGAAATCGAGGGGTATACTGACAAAAAAAGGCCCAGAGGCCCACACCAAAAGTATTAAAACCAACATTTTCATGGATAAGGAAGCCTAACAAGGTAACCAAGAGATGAGAAACAAATTGGATGATAGCTTATTGTTTTTAGTGTATTTTATAGCTGATTTAATACATGGGTCAAAACCGACCCGTTAACATAAGAGATGATAACAGAAAGCTAACACAAGAGGAAGGTTAAGCCAAATGTTCTTGATTGAATTGAAGAGCATATTATCCAAGTAGTAATAATAATAGTAATAATAATTGTTAACTTGTTAAGCCCGAGTTTAAAAATCATTTCTAAACATTAATGTTTGCACTAAAATACACTTTCGGTCTTGTTTTGTGAACATTAGGGTCTAAACTTTGAGCAACAGTTGAAAATAAACACCATTGTCCCATTTTTGTTTTTGCTTTTTTTTGTTTTTTTTGTAGCGGATGAATATGGCTGCAGTTTTTCAGCCCTTTGGTGGGCAGATTGGGCTTAAAGGGTTAAATTAGACAGCCAGTGATGTGACATCCGAGTTCCCTGCTCTGGCATTGTTTGTGATCACACCATAGCCCAGAGCACTCACACTAGTCAAACAAACTGGACTTTGGGGCGGACCATGCTTGGGCACAGTCCAGAGTACCTAGTGTGAGTCCACCCTTCACCACACAAGAATTGCCAGTCGCAAAACACATTTATTCTTCTTAACTTCATTGCTAAACATTGCTGTTAATAGTCATGTCATTTGCTGTACTTATTATCCCTCGCCGCTGTAAGGCCAAAAGCGGCTTATGGAATTACACTCCGTCCATGCATATCCCTGGATATCCTCTGTGCAGAGCAGGTAGCTCAGTATGATAGGAGTTGGACAACCAATATATCGACCTGGGATTGATTCCCGGTCATGGTACCTGTCTGTATCCTTGGACAAAACACTTCATCTGCATTGTCCCAGTCCACCCAGCTGTAAATGGGTACAGGCCTTGGCTGGGGTAGTAACCTGTGTCCTGTCCTGTCTCATCTGCTTCATGCTACAGAATTCACAAATAAGCACAGACACCACTGGGCCTCAGGGCAGAAATAGAATTTAGTTCTCTTCCATCTGTGCATCTGTCCATCCCTCCATCAGTCACATTTTCTTGTGCACATGATAACTTCTACAAAATTGATCAGATTCTCACCAAATTTGAACTGGACTGTCTGTGCCTGTTGTAATATAGAGGAGATCAACTGCTTCACCTCAGGAAGCTTTGGTGGATGACTGTTGTTTCTACAAATGATCTGCTGCAGGAGATCCATTTCCTTGTCAGAAAACCTCTCACTTCTGTCACTTACTGTATCTGCCATCTAAATAACAATGTTCCAGTCTCTAGTCCACTTGACTGAAAAAGAATGACAAGTGGCAGTCTGATTGCTGCAATTTAGTTATGCTCAAAACACACTTATGATTAACTAAGAGCCCAAATGGAACCCTTTTGCATGCTGTGTCTTACTTTGTACCCAGATTACACAGTGTGTAAACAGCAAAGTAGAGTTGGGCACGCTCTAAGTGCATTTGTGCAATGGGCTTTAGAGCATGTGTTGTGTCCTGTCCCCTGTCCTGTGTCCTCTGTGTTCAGTGTTTAGGTTTTGATCACTTTGAGTTGCTTTTATGCTTTTTCCAGTCCTGAGTTCTCCTTTAGTTTTCTCAGTCACATTTTCAGTTATATTCTGTCTTAGTTTTTTTCAGTTCTCCTCTGATTATTTTGTCATCAGTTTTGTCTGCACACTAGTTCTGTGTCCACTACGTCTGACACCTGTCTATGTGATCTTGTGGGTGTGCCTGTCACTGCGCACAGCTGACTTTCACTTCCCCATCACTGCACCTGTCATGTGTTTAGCTCCTTAAGTGTTCACTATTTAGTTCGTCACGTTTCTGGTTCAGTTACCAGATTATTCTGTATTCTGTCCATATCCATACTCTCGCCCAGTTCTGTTCTCTGTTCCACATGTTCTCTGTGTTTCCGTAATTGTCAGTACTCACGTCCGTTTATTAGTTTTGTCTTGCCCCCATATGTTTTGTTCTTTTGTTACCTGGTGGTACGGTCCTCGTTCCTGTCTCATCCCTGGCCCCTGTTCTCATCTTGTTTCCTCCCACTTGATTATTTCCTCCTTGACCCTGGACTCCTCCTGGACCCTGGACTTCCCCGTAACCTTGACTCCCCTCAGTTAAGTGTTTGTTTCACTTTTTGACTCTGACTTTCTGTTTATTGTTTTGACACTGATTCCCTTTTTGTCCCTGGACTCAGGTTTGTGCACTTAGAAAATGTGGAACAAAGTCAATGATTAAATGTTTGTTAATAAATCCATTTATTATTTATCCCAGACTCATTTCCTTGTGCCTGTCTGCATACTGGGTTCAGCTCCCACAACAAACCATAACACCATGCGCAAATGATCATGTATTTCTGCTGACTTTTTTTTGTTTGTTTGTTTTGATTTGTTTTGGGGTTTGTTTTGTTTTTTTGCTAAAGTGGTGCCCAAAGGAGGAAAGAAGCTGACTTTGGCCATTTGGATTTCAGACTACTGCTTAAAATTTTCCGAATTCTATGTCTTGGCGTTCTTAGTAATAAAATAAATTATTACAGCACTGATGAAATCAGTGTTGTAATTCTGTGTACAGTATGTTATTTGTGCTAGTTGTACAGGAGGTAATGGTAATGTATATTTGTCAGGCTAAGGTTGAGTGTGAGGCCCCCAGCACTCTTACTGTTGATATGTTTATTGCCCACTCATTTACATACAAATAACATTAGCTGTTCCGTGTATGTCGTATACCAAAGCAGTGTAACACAATCACATACCATTTAGCATAGGCTGCACATTTAATGGCATTGGACCAAGATGTTTTTTTAAAATTTTATTTATTTATATATTTATTTTAATCTGTGCACAAGATGATACGGACTTCACATATGGATTCAGATTCTTCACTAAAGAAGGGATCCATTAGGAAATATGAAGTGTGATATTACTGCACTGAACTCACTCTTTTGATAGAAATATTATGGCAGCTCTCTGTGAGTGTATCTATAGCGGCTATATGCAGGGTTTGGCTTAGACACTCAATATATTCTAATCTAGTGTTGATAAAGAGGAGTGAGATTTACCATTGACGCTTGGAAGACACAAGCTCCAACACTGCAGTACAGCTGTACCTATGATTACAATGCTTATACAGAGCAAACAATAAGCTAGAGCTGCATGCATTTGATAGAGAGAAAACTGCTTTTATGAAAATCTCACATTGCAATGGAGGTGATAATTTGATTTGCAAAGCAAAGACCCTAAATCGTACCCAAATGAAAGCCCTGGGGGCTTTTACCTCAGTACAATAGACCTTTAATCCAATGAAACTCCCATACGCACACACACGTATACAGACACACACACACACTTACCGCCCCTCACTTGTTCTTTAACTTCCTTTATGCTCTGTGTTCTTTGTCTACATGGCAGCCTGTGCTTTTTCCTGGCTTTTTTTTAAAAATCTCAAGTATATCAGTTTGTTTTGATTTTTAATTGTGATTATTTTTTAAATACTACCACTCCAATGAAATCAAGTGTTAAAAATCAACATTTGAAGCAAATATAGGATCTAGCCATTCTCTAAAATTTGGCATTAATTGAGTAATAGCAAAATTATTCAAACAGCGTAGAATTTGGAAAACTTTTGGCATGTTGGACAAAGCTTAGGTTTTGGTCTTTTCTGAAACTAATTTCTTTTAGCTTCTCCTGTTTTTGCTTGTGGTTGCCACAGCAGATCCAGTATAGAGCCTCATATTGATTTGGCATAAATTTTGCAATGGATGCCCTTCCTGATGCACCTGAACCATTTGTGCCAAGTGGCATGCAAATGCATGGAAACCCCTCAGCACACAGGATTACATTTTTGTAATGAAAGATATTGTAGCTGGGACTTCACGGAAAATGCAAATTAAACAAACAGCAACAACAACAAAAAACGCAGTGATCCTTACATTTACTTCTATTTCATTGCAGACAGTATGAACCCATGATATCTCATGTTTTGTGTGGTCAACATCATTTCATTTGTTAATATACAGCCATTCCTACATATAAGGCCTGCAGCACATTCCAAAAAATTTGGAAAGCAGGCAATTTATTCTAAATATAAGGATTACATCATGACTTTTACAGCCAGTTTTCTTGAGACAAGTCAGGGGATGGATACATAAACATTTCCAAGTCACTGATTATGTCTTGGACTTAATTTACATCAATCATTAAGAAATACAATAGCATGGTACTGTATGGTAAATCTGTGTCAAGTAGGCAGTTCTTAAAAACTGATTGACCATGCTGGAAGGAGACTAATGAGGGAAGCCACCAGGACACCCATGAAGCTCTGAAAGAATTATAGGCTTCTGTGGTTGTGGTTGGAGAAACTCTGCATAGTACAGCTTTTGTTTGTTGCATCACGTTATACTGTTTCATGATGAAGTGGTATAGAGGAGGATTTTCTTAAAAAGAACATGAAATTTCAGCTGCAGTTTACAAGAAGACACATGGGAAACCCGAGCCAAGTTTGGTGTTTTCTTGATTTACAATCCTTTTGTACTCTACTCTCTATAATAATAAAATATATAATATTATTAATTTCAGTATTAATCTGTTATAAATTTGTAAATAACTTTGTGATTTTGTTCTTGAAAGGTGTATACAAATACACCTCATCTCAAAAAATTAGAATATCATGAAAAAGTTCAATATTTTTTTAGTTACTTCAGAAAGTGAAAATTTTACATATTCCAGACTTATTACATATAAACTAAAATGTCTCAAGTATTTTATTTATTTTAAGTTTGATAATTATGGCCTACAGCTCCAAAAAATAGAAAAACATATCTCAAAATATTAGAATATTTCATTCCAAGTTTGAGTAACTCCCTATTTATGCAGTATAAATACCATGAATCTCTCAATCTGGTTTAGTACACACAACCACAATCACGGGGAAGACTGTTGACTTGATGGTTGTCCAGAAGACACTCATTGATACCGTCCACAAAGGGGGTTAGTCACAGAAGGTCATTGCTGAAAAAGTTGACTGTTCACAGTGTGCTGGATCAAAGCATATTCATGGAAAGTTGACTGGAAGTGAAAAGTGGTCAGAAAAGATGCACAAGCAACAGGGATGACTGCAACCGTGAGAAGATTATCAAGCAAAGCCGATTCAAGAACTTAGGGAGCATCACAAGGAGTGGACTGAGGCTGGAGTCAGTGCTTCAAGAGCCACTGTGCAGAGACGTGTCCAGGAAATGAGTGACTAGTGTTGCATTCCTCGTGTCAAGCCACTCCTGAGCTAGAAACGATGTCAGAAGCGTCTTACCTCGGCTAAGGAGAAAAAGAACTGGATCACTGCTCAGCGGTCCAAAGTCCTCTTTTCAGATGAAAGTAAATTTTGCATTTCATTTAGAAATCAATGTCCCAGAGTCTGAAGGAAGAGTGGAGAGGCACAGAATCCCAGCTGCTTGAAGTCCAGTGTGACGTTTCCACAGTCAGTGATGATTTGTGGGGCCATGTCATCTGCTGGAGTTGGTCCACTGTGTTTTATCAAGTCCAAAGTCAATGCAGCCGTCTACCACGAGGTTTTAACGGACTTCATGCTTCCATCTGCTGACAAGCTTTATGGAGATGCTGATTTCCTTTTCCACCAGGACTTCGCACCTGCCCACAGCACAAAAACTACTAGGAACTGGTTTGCTGACCATGGTATTACTGTACTTGATTGGCCAGCCAACTCGCCTGATCTGAACCGGCATAGAGGATCTATGGGGTATTGTTGTCAAGAGGAAGATGAGAGACACCAGAACCAGCAATAGAGAAAAGCTGAAGGCCGCCATCAAAGCAACCTGGGCTTCGATTGCCTCCATGCTACACTGCATTGCTGCAGTAATTCCTGCAAAAGGAGCCCTACCCAAGTATTGAGTGCATAAATGAACATAATTTTCAGAAGCTCGAGATTTCTGTATTATAAATCCTTTTTTGGGGTGGGTGGGGTGATCCTATTCTAACATTTTGAGATACATTTTTTTCTATTTTTTGGAACTGTAGTCCGTAATTATCAAAATTAAAATGAAAAAATGCTCGAAATATTTTAGTTTATATGTAATGAGTCTAGAATATATAAAATTTCCAATTTCTGAAATAACTTGCAAAACATATGATACTTTTTCACAATATTGAAATTTTTTGAGATGCACTTGTACATATTACTATGGGGTGGCAGAGGAAGATGCTCGACAGAAGAGGGAGAGAATAAAGCAGAGAAGATGACACAAGAGAGAGAATGGAGGAAAGACCAGGTATCACGATCCACAGTCTCCAACATACAAGAAGATCTCCGCTCTGTGAGTTTACTTATTTTCTGAGCACCTCCAACAAAATGAAACTGCAGCTCATTCTGATTGGATACTAGCAAGACAAATAGCCTTGACACTGAAATAGGTCAGTGGGTCGTGTGACTGTGTCGCAAAATCGTGTCGATCTGTAATGTAACCAACACACACCAACACACATGGTTATCATGCAATTTTTTAAACCGCCCCAATCGTGTCGGGCCGTTCTGGGAAGTTCAGGTGCAAAGGTGGGAGTAAGTCACTCTCAAGTCACTCTCAAGTCATGAAACTGCAAGTCTCAAGTCAAGTCACAAGTCAGCTGTCAATACATGACAGTCAAGCTGACTTGGGACTTGCAGTTTCATGACTTGTGAGTGACTTGATGGTGACTTACTCCCACCTCTGTTCCAGTGTGTCGGGAAGACAAACCCACTGCCCCGACACATCAGGGGTTCACGAGACACTGGGGACGTTATGTCAGGAAGTGTGTCGTAATTACTGTCATATTCCCAATCGTAGTAGGTGGGTTCACCCCTTAAGTGTTCAGCTGTTTGTAATTGAGACTGACAGGAGTGTCATCAACCTGCCTGCTCTAACTTCCACCAGCCCCTCTTCATTTTAGAGGTACGTCCAAGTCTAGAGATGCCAGCTTCTGTAAAATGATGCTATTTATCATGTAAAATACACTATTTCCTCAGGATGGGAACCCCTGGATAGGCTTGTGGAAGTGTATAACATTTTGAGGAAGAGATTTCAGATTTAGATGGAGATTTATGCATTGTCTTTAAAATGAAATCTTTGCAATGATGCGCTTGTTAAAGGGCTTGTTTGTAGCTCCCCATTCTCTTCTCAAACACTGTTTTCTCTCTCTATCCTTGCGGTGTTCCACTCCCACTTAATTGACTTTGCATAAAGAGGCCTCTCTAAACTGGGATAATAATCTCAAGTTAAACCTTTAAACTTTGCATAGGGAAATTACCCGTAGACTGCAAGCAGGTGCATGATATATAGTGCAAAATATATCTCTTTTTTCTTTCCTTTCTTTTTATTTTTTATTTATTTTTTATTTTTTTGCATATTTCCACACCTGTCACTCAGTTGTCTTGGTCCTGATCAAACAAGCAAAATTGTTGAATTTCAGTTATAGTTTTATTAGTTTTCACCTTTTAAAAATGAACCACATGTGTATACCTGAAATTACCTGGCCTGACAGGTAATTCATTCTTTGGACAGTTTATAAGACGTCATCGTCAACACTGTTCGAACCACAGAGAAAAATCTGAAATGTATTGTGAAAGCCTACACCACCCTAAAAGTCTTAAATGTACTGTGAAAATACAAAGTTTATTCTGAAATTCAAAGCTGTACTTAAAGCAAATTCTTTAGGCTTCTCCCAATTTCAACTTGGGGCCACCACAGCAGATCCCACATGGATCTGCATGTAGATTTGGCACAAGTTTTACACCGGATGCCCTTCCTGACACAACTCCACATTACATGGAGAATGGACAGGGGTGGCCTTGAACCTTCTGCTTTGAAAGCAGTCGCACTAACCGCTAGGCCATGCATTGTGAAAATGTATTTATGTTCTGAAGATCGGATGTGCATTGTGAACATTTTAAATGTATTCTAAAAACCTACAATGCATTGTGCAAACATAAAATGTAGTTAAAATCTAAACTAATGTAAAATTCCATGATATGTGTCTGACTGACAGCACTGAGGTTAGTGTGCTCGTCAAGGCTCTTCATGCGTTTGATATCTTGATGAAATAGTTGGTTCTGCTTGTTTGTCCAGACTGTCAATGAACTTGGTCGACATAACAACAGACAGATAGAAACAAAGCACAGCGTTATTATTATTATTATTATTACTTTTATAATATTAATATTAGTGTAGCACTCTGGAGTGCATTGTTTGGGATGCAACTGAGGTCATGGGTCACGTTTCTGGTGTTTGGTTTTGGTCTCTAAGATATTCTATTCCTAGTATTATGTCCCGCGTATTGAGTCCATGTGGTCTCATTGCTCTCTAGCGATATTCTCTTCTGTGTTAATTGTTACTCGTGCTTCCCAGAGTGATTCTGTATGTATGCCAGTAGCTGATGTTGCAGCAAAAACCATCTCATAAGGGCTAGGTCAGAGAAAGCGACTACTAAATGAAGTTCTGACTTAATTTCCGAAATTATTTCCTAAATTCTTAATTTTCCCTAAAGCTTCCAGTATTTTGCTCCTGTAAATAATGTACGTGCTGCAGCTGAAGTCCTGATATAGACCGGGAATTTTGAAAAATACTTCTTGAGTGTTGCATACATCTTGGGAATCCTCATAGTCTGAAAATGGGATATGTGTATTCAAAGTAAGAGGGGCATAATCGTCTTTTGAGACTGAAAGGGAAATGCTCATATCAACAATGGAAGGGCAGGTTCCGGGGTAGTGGGTGGATGATGAGCGGACAAATATCATTCAGGATAATATATCCAATCAGAGACTTCAAATCTCTAATTTGGGTATTGAGTCCAAAACCAAGGATAGTTGTAGACCAGAGTCCATGCTTCATAAAGAAAATCTGTTTTTTTTTTGTTTTTTGGGTTTTTTTTCCAGGAGAGGATCATGCATTAAAGCAACTTTGTGCTGTTGTAAATTAAAAATTGAAAGCAAATGTTCATGTCTGCTTGACTTTATCTGCCATGACTACTGTGTCCTTTATGTGTGATTTTGGTAAACCTGCTTCTTTAAAATTACCACGTGAACAGTTCCAGCAGTCCACACATCCATTTGTTTAGGTCTCAGATTTTCACTGGTTTTCTTCTGTGGCCCTGCAGTGTGCGATCATCCTCCCGTCTGCTGCCTAATGCACACCACTCATCTAATTCCCAACAAGCTGATTTCCATTTAACCAAGGACCTGCATTGTTGATTTTGTTACATAAGTCAATAATCTATTTTCCCCCTTCTCTATTTCCCAGATTTGGCTAATCTGCGTAATTACAAATTAGCATTCTCCACATAGAAGATCCACATTTTCAAATTAAGACCCAGGCTTCCAGGGGATGCTGAATCAACCAGTACTGATAAAGAGGTCTCTGCAAAGGAACCAGTTTTTCTGTCTTCTACCTGCCAGGTACGCACAGCTCAGAGAAATAGACGTACTAAAGAGGAACGAGTTGCGTCTTCCTCTGAAGAGAATGTCAACCATGTCTTCAAATTTCTCTTTCTTAAACAACAGTTTGCTAAAAGCTGTTTGTTATAACCACCATAACTGAGTGATCACGGAGGACTACATGAGAACAAGCCTGGACAAACTTCCTTAAGGTGCATTCACACTCTGATGAGTAACCCAGCATTTGCAGATGGAGAGTGAAAATTCGATTGACATCAACCAACGCAGAGGTCCGCCAGACTCAGCAGGAGCTAAGTTGACATTACAGTAGTCGGGCAATGCTGATGTACGTCGTGGTCCTGGAAAAATTTTCAACATGTTTAAAATCTTCGACGTTTATGCTAAAACACCAGCAAGAGTTGAGCACCGCTACTGCTGCGCCACCTCTGCTGGTTCTCTGTCACTGCTCTGTTCGCCTCCGCTGTCCAACGCCGGAGGCTTGGCTGGACACAGCCTGACGTAGTTCAATGCAGATCAGCCGAGCTCAGCGGAGTACTACCGGGGAACTAACGGCCAGAACACAGTTGTAGCGCAATAATGCCATCTCATGGAAAGCTCGGACAACTGTTGACAACTTTGCACATCGTAACCCTAAGTGTGAAGCTCGAAATGACAAGAAATAAGAAGAAATATATAGAACCTGTCTCGACGAAGCACCAGTAGCAAGTGACGAAATCGCAGAGTTACGTTGAGTTTGTATAGGCTATGTCACGTAACGTCTCAGACTTTGAGTCAACGATCAGCTCCGCCAAGCTACACTACTGCTCCGTGGAGTGCAATACCAATGCGCCCACCCTCCGATGGAGAAAGTTGAACTACATTAGGGGTGGGCGATATGAGCAAAAAATAATATCGCGATATTTTTGGGGGATTTTGACGATAACGATAATTGGTCGATATCCTTTTAAAATGTGCTTTTTAATTGCCTGTTATAACTGCCTGCGTTAAACAGGGATCGATATTAATGATTGTCTGGGACAAGTTACTCTTATTACATTGTCGAAGTCGAAGAAGTCCAAAGTTTTCATGGTTACAGGGCTTCACGGGACCGATCATACGGACCGCCACACACTAATTTGCCCGGCATCGTAAGTTAATTTTCAGGCCCATTTCGAACGAAATCCGGTCAAAAATCAACATATTTCAGTGATTTTCCTGGGGCTGCAGAGGTGTTTTTGATTAATCGATTAAGGAAAAATTTAATCCGATTCTCTAAATCCA
>OMMV01188090.1:0-10139 GCA_900302635.1 Chatrabus melanurus | reverse complement strand
CTGGAAAAACTTGCTGGTATCTGGCAACACTTGACGGCAAGCAGCGTTTGTGAGTACTCACGTTACTGGTTTGGAAATACAGTTGTGTTAGACTGTTGTGTAAAATTATATTGTGCTACGATATTTCTCAAAAAATCGCTAGATGCTTTTACTGCTTTTGTAACCGGTCGCTGGCGACGATAACACCTTTGTTGACACGTTTTCGCATCGCTCTGCAAAGTACGTGACCCACATCGTTGGTCTGATTGGTTAAAGGACTATCCAATCGCGTACAGAGCCATGCCTATTGTGCAGGAGAAATACAGCGCCGACTCCCCAGACTAAGTTCATAGATTGAACTTAGTCTGGTGATAGCCAGACAAGTTAAAAGCACAAATCATAGGCCAAAGTGAAAAATCGGTCCCATGCTTATATACTGTTTACAGGTGATATTTAGAATAGCTTTTCTGAGGAATTGGTTAAAGATACGCCTATGGTTACTATTAAACACGAATATGAAGCAAGATATCAACCTTTCCATTGGCCAGTTGACCTTTCACCTTGGGTGAACTTGAAAGGTCAAACTCAGGCTCGTAACTGTTGGATTAAACATGGTGGAAGTGTTAGTCGAGGATAAAGTGGTTCAATTTTTTTTATTTTTGACAGAATTGATCAAATGTCAAGGCCACACAGAACCATACATTATGGTATCACAAAGAATTCATTTGCGTGACTTGATGTCACACATGTACGGTGCAGGTGTTACTCTCTGTTAGTGCCTCTTCTTGTTTTTCATTGTTCATTCTGCTTTAGTGGAATAGCACGAATAAATATGGATAATCTCCTTGTCAAACAACGCCGACCAGGAATCAGAAGCTGGTCACATTAAGAAACTGCCTGTTGACAGTCCAGCATTCATAAAGCGTGAAGGAGAATAGCGCCACCTAAAGGAGAGAGAAGTAATGGCCTAATGGTTAGAGTAGTGGACTCGTGACCAGAGGTTCCTCAGTTTGATCCCCCACTAAGGTGCTCTTGAGCAAGATCCTTAATCCCCAAGTTGCTCCGGGTGTGCGGTTCGCCTTGCACGGCAGCACGCTGACATCAGTGTGTGTCAATCGGTGTAAAGTGCTTTGAATATCTCCATCAGGTGGAAAAGTGTTGCTGTAGAAATGCAGCTATTTACATTTTGTTGTTCTGCCTATAAGTTGAACCAAATTTGCATTTATTTCCTTCCAGGAGGGCACCTGTTTTTTTTGTTAGTTCAATCTGTTGTGTATTTTTTTTGTGTAAATTAACAACATGTATGAAATAGGCACTTTAAACATTACTTGAAAATGCATATTTGCATGTTTACTACAATTTCTGTTGCGCCACCGCTAAATAATCATGACCCCCACTGAGCCCCACCAAGAAAAAAAAAATCCTCTGGAGCCGCCACTGGTTGACACGGCACCTTGTGCAAAACATAAATCATCTTCTTAATTTTGGGTTATGCACTCTGACACACACACACACACACACACACACACACGCACACACACAGCCAATTACAGTACCCTCTGGTTGCCCTTTGAGTTAGGATGAGGGGGGTAAAAAAAGGGACATGTTCTTTTTAATTTTTCTTTTCCTCTAAATGCTCGGCCAACTGGAAGTGAACCATGGGATGTCTTTAATCTTTCAGTATTGTCCCCAACATCTCTGCTAGGAAATTCAGAAACATGGAGCCATGCCTGCAGAGAGCAGAGCAGCAACAAGAAAAGATACTGCATATTTCCAGCTTTGACATCAACATTTACCCATGCATGCACACATAAACACATGTGCATACAGTCAGGTCCATATGTATTCGGACGGTGACAATTTTTATTATTTTTACCTCTGTACACTACACCACCACAGTGGAGCTGAAATGGAAAAAAAAATGTGTTTGTAGTGTAAACGTTCAGCTTTAATTCAAGGGGTTTAATAAAAATATCACATTAACCATTTAGGAATTGCAGCTATTTTTATACACTGTCCCTCCGTTTTCAGAGCCCATAAGTAATTGGACAAACTAAATATATAATTTTTTTTTGTAATACAAATCATCACTTTTACAGGTAGTTTTCTTTAGACACGTCAGGGGATGGATACATGGACATTTCCAAGTTACTAAATATGACTTAGACTTCATTTCCATCAATTATTAAGAAACACAAACAGTATGGTACTGTATGGTAAATCTGTCTGGAGTGGGCAGTTCTCAAAAACTGAGTGACTGTGCAAGAAAGAGACAAGTGAGGGAAGCCACCAAGACATTCATAACAACTCTGAGTTAAATTATTCTCTGACTGTGATTGGAGAAATTGGGAATAGTGCAGCTTTTGTCTGTTGCATCACCAGCCACAGCATCACAGTGGAGTGGAAAAGAGAAGGACGTCCACACAAGGAAACGGATCAAATCAATGCTTGAGTCTCTCATGTGCATTCTGGCAAACTGCAGCTGAACTTTCAAGTCTTCTTTTTCAAGAATGTTCTTCTCTCTGCCACTCCATCATGATTTTGTGCAACTATTGGTGTAAAATACAAAATTTGCACTATTGCCGGTTTCTCCAATTACAGCCAGAGAAGAATTTCGCTCATTCAGAGTTATCACAGGTGTCTTGGTGGCTTCCCTCAAATACTGTACTTGTCATACAGTATGATACTGTATAGTAAATCTGTGTAGCGTAAGCAGTTCACAGTTTCTCCAGTCACAGCCACAGAAGCCTATAACTTCTGTAGAGTCGTCATGGGTGTCTTGGTGGCTTCCCTCACTTGACTCCTTCTTGCACAATCACTCAATTTTTGAGAACTGCCTAGTTGACACAGGTTTACCATACAGTACCATACTGTTTGTATTTCTTAATAATTAATGTGAATGAAGTCCAAGACATATTTAGTAACTTGGAAATGTTCATGTTTCCATCCTCTGACTTGTCTCAAGAAATCTGGCTGTAAAAGTGATGATTTAGTTGTGTTATATTAAAGGGTGCCATTACTTATGCAACCTGTTATTTTGGCTTTGATATTTTTATTTGATTCATATCATGTTGCAGAGATTTGTTTTTGGTTTGAGTTTAAAGGGGATAATTTAGAAATTTTAGGATAGAGAATGCTGGTTATGTACATAACCGTGGATCTGTGAGACCGAAGGATGACCGTCAAAAGACCTTCATTCTGCCTATTCTCAAGACCTAATGTCAACAGAGTCATGCCCATGACCCCAGGAAGCAGAATGCCAGCCATACCTGCCGATGACACAGGACAGCAGAGGACATAGCCTCACCCACGTGACGCGTCAACTGTGCGTGGGCCGACAACGTGGAGTCCACAAGAGCCCTAGAGTCCTGACCAGCTGGGTTCATTGTCTTACGCAAGGCTGCCAACAGGCTGCCAATTACAAAAATTGCGTCACTGTCCAAATACTTATGGACTTGACTGTACATGCTACACACATGAACATAAAAGCGTACATCCTTTTAGTAGTCAGTACATCCTGGCAGCCATCACCCCGTTTCTGTTCTCTGGGTCGAACCACAGATGGATTCCACGCCGAGCTTTGATTCTCATCTCTCCGGCATGCTAAATTTATCTCTTAACTGTATCTTTATCCTTCTGTGGCCAGCAGCATTTTATGAGGCACCTGATGCTACGCGGCGCGACATAAAAAGAAAGAGCAGCACTTATCTCGCTGTATCAGAAAAACAGTTTCCTTCTGAGGACCAATGAGCTATAAATACCATCATAATGTGACGCATAACGTGGCAATTAACAGTGTGGCGTTGCTTGTTCGTTATTTGAAGTGGTCCGCGAGCACTTACCTGTTCCAGCATTCAGATTCTGATCACATCCTGGCAATCCGGTAGCCTTCTCACACAAAATATGATTAGTTTGTTGGAGTGATGAGATGAAAGGTGCGTTTTCTGTTTGGAAACTGCTTTTTTTTTTCAGACAGGGGTCAGAGCAGCTAAAAATCATTATGTTTGAGTGTAATGCAATATTTCGACCTCTCCATGGGATCATTTTAAGGAAAACGCCAGTAAAAACCTCTACACCAGTAAAGAACTAGAAGGGCATTCAAAGTGTGCCAACCTCCACCAACAGCCCTTGCCTCTGTTGACGTCTTCCTTTTTCGTATCGACTGATCACTTATGTTTGATCCAGATCTGTAATCCTGATCCCTGAGCGTTGATCCTGATTAAGCCCATCAACAGTTGTCGGAGGGCTTCTTGTTTTCGCCTGTGTCTGTGTGTCCGTTAACAAAGTATCTCAAAAACTATTTGAGAAATTTTAACCAAATTTTGTGCGTTAGTTAAGTCCCACCCAAGGATGAACCCACGAACGTTTCAGGTTCAGGGCCAAAAATCAAGGTCACAGCGTAATGTCAGATAGGGCTGGGCTACCAATATGCGGATCTGGGTTCGATGCTATCTGTCTGTGCCCTTGGACAAGACACTTCACCTGCATTGTTCCAGTCCACCCAGCTGTGGGAAGTAACTTGCGATGGACTGGCGTCCCATCCTGGGAAAATCGTAGGCTCTCATCTGTTGCACGTTACGGAATCTGGAGATAAGTACCAATCGGCCTCAGGGCCTGTACAGAACTTTCAGATGGATAAGGGGAACATTTTCTCAGGCTTTTAACTCATGTATCAGAGGCAATAGACCCAGTTACTATTAGATATGAATAGAACATCATATGTGGGCTTTCAACAACAACAAAAAAAAATACCATCACATTTGACCTTGAATAACCTTGAAGGTCCCAATCAAAGTTGCTCAAACTTTGATCATTTATAGTGGATGAACGGTGCCAGATAGGCCCACGGTTACTGTTTGGCATGCATAGGAAGTCAGACGTTGGCTTGTAATATGCAACTTCTAATTTGCCTTCAAGTGACTTTGAACATTTTTAAGGTCAGACCCAGGTTGCTGCAATGAAGCAGAGTACACTTTCTCCACCGATATGGTATCCCTACACCTTCATTGTGGCGGTGCACAGAGGCAAAATTACAATTGCGTCTCTGTCCAAATACTTATGGACCGGACAGTATTGTGAGGGGGACACTGTAGAGCATCAAACTACACCGAAGCCTCGTGATTTTCATGAGAAAAGCGCTTTCAGAAGTTGTGTAGTGTTCTTAAAAATCTCAAATGTGGACCTGGAGACAGAACGTGTACACGTGGGACAAACATCATAACTACGCACAAAAATCACGAAAAGACATGCACGTGTCAGGGAGCGCCAAAAAATAAAAAAGTATTTAAAGCACATAACTCATGCACACACACATCCTGCGGACATGAACGTTTCACTCCAAGTGTGTGCGCTGACTGTACGCGCTTGCCTGTGTGTGTGTGACTTGCACACTGTGCATATCTTTGTTAGAGAAGAGTGTGCATGAGTCACCGCTGTCTTTAGCCTGAGGCTCAGCAGCCAGCCAGCTGAAGGAGAGGATGCGTGTTTTATTTTAGCCTCTCTAATATGCCGTGAAGAAATCATTATCATGAAACATGTTGTATTCCAGAGCCTCCATTGTTTAACACGGCGCAGTCGATGCGGATAGCTTGTTCCGTCCCCGCCGTGGTCACAGAGATCATTGGACGCGTCGTGATTAGACGTGGCTTTTGTTATTGCCAGCTAAGCGGTATGTGGCTGCATGGACTCTCCTTGGCGAGCGGAGGATGTTATCTTTTCTGTCGTGCACGTACCAGTCCTGCCCATAGGGGAGAGGTGCGAGGAGCACGGTTGATTGAGGGCGCAGAAGCGCGCTGTGCATTTCTATACTTGCTGTGAATACTAAGGACACCTCACAAGTAGTCCACTTATATTAACTCCCTTTAAGAAAAATTATGACTAGAGCATGAGAGTGCTTCAATTTCCTCCAATGTCATCAACATGTCCTATCTCAATTTTTTTTTAAACTCTTCCAGCTCTGAAGAATTTAAATCTGGCCACAGCGGGCCAAACTAGCCCAACGGGTACAGGTGTCAAGGCCAGCTGAACAGAGACGGTCAGAGGTGGTACTACCCATTGACAAAGGCGTGCAATTGCAAAGGGCCCTGGCCACTAGGGGTCCTCATCGTATTTCGTGATTTATTTATTTTTTTTGAACTGTCATTGCAAACAAACGACAATCCATAGTAGAAATAAAAATACACTCATGTAAAAATGATTTATCTTAAATCAAATGACTGCAGGTCCGTTTTCTGTTACCATAGCTACCATTGGTTCTCATGATTGTGGTGGTGGCATGATTGAAGCCATGAAATGTTTTCAGAGTGGGAGTGAGAAAAGGAAAAGAAAAAAGCATGACAAGCATGCATCAGTATCGCTCACTTAATTTAAAAAAATAAAATTGGGGGGGGGTGGCTCCAAATTGCTCTTTGCACAGGGCTTCCAAATTCCTAAAACCGCCCCTGGATATGGTTAGTGTCTGTAACTAAATTTCAGTCAGACAACTCACGTTAAGAACCTTAGAGTTTGGCGTCGAGGCTCCGACCACGTCACTCCTCACAGATCAAGCTGGCAATATTGGGGAGTGATGATTAGGTATCCCCCCCACCCCCCATCGGAGCCCACAGGTGGAAGCTGGGGTGGAGGAGGGGCTGAGCACAGACAGCGATGTCAGCGCGGTGTTGGCAGCGTTTAACCCGCCTTATTTACAGGATGTGATTGGTAGTTATGTGGAGAGTGAGGCATGGCGAGTGAATGCACATGAAATCAGCTCTAGCTGGAGCTCTAGCTCACAATTAATCTGCAAAACCTTTGTCGAAGCCATATATAGGGATAGACCCCGTGAACCACCAAACCCCTACATTTAGTGGCTGGAGTCCATTTTTGCGGGTCCAAGTATAATCCTACATAAAAGGTTTTATACAAGTTCTTTCTTTCCTTCGCTGTGATGCTTCAATAAATGAAAATTCATTAGTAGAATGAAAATGAGGGTTCTCACACTTGTTAGGGGAGGAACCACCGATTCTTCTTTTTTTTGTTCTGTCGTCCAGCAGTGCTGCAAAACGTGAAAGTCAGAGTAAGTATTGGATGTCCCTTTTGGACTACTGTATGGTGCAACCTGGCGGCATCCCTGAGGGGGCCCACTCCCATGTAGACGTGAAGGGCTCATTCTAAGCTCATGAAAACACATTGTTGCAGGTAATTATACACATAATGAACAGATGGTTATGAATGCTATGTTCCATTTCTGCTAATAAACGCCCCTAAATCCTACACACTGTGGCTTTAAATTGAATTGAATTTAAGTTATTTGTATTTTATGTGTGCAGCCGCACACCGTAATTGGCTGTGGCTGTAATTTTCTGTTCCCATGAATTATGTGATGTGTTGTTTCCTGAAGGCATTTTTTCTGATTAAAAAAAAAATAGCTAGAGAGGAGGGCATGTGAGCAGATGTTCCTCGGTTCGATTCCCCGTCTGACAGGAAACTCACTAAAGCCTTGGTCCCAACTGGACGCACCAATTGTGGGATCGTACGCCCCCTGTGAATTGTGGGTGCCGTGGAGGTCGTAGAGGTAGAGGAGGGCTTCGGCAGAAACGCGTAAATCTGCCTTGCGAGTCGCAGGGGCTGTGGTAGAATTTAAGTTGATTCTGAAATGTGCTCTTATTTTGAAGGGCACTCAGGCACCGTTCCTCTTAGGCAAGGTGAGCAACGTTTTTGTGAGAGCTGGATAATAAAGGCTCAGTGGTTAAAAAGCACAGAATTCCCCAACACGACAGGGGCCTCGTGAGATGTCCTTTCAAGCAGGGACGCTAATTGCAACGTGCGATTGCCGTCGAGATCGTACTCGCTTCTTGAATTTGTCGTGCTACACGCGTACGTGGCACGCACTCACCACCTACGAAGAGAATGGAACGCACGGCGAAGGTACATCACACTTGCGTCACTTTTGCGTCACACTTGCCGCACACGCTCGTGATGACGTACTGAAGGCTCCTTGCGGGGGGGGAGCAAGTTACACTTGCGGCCTCGCTGTTCGCTGAGAATTCGTCCAACATCCTCCGTACGTGCCTACGGGCTGTCTGTGGCCTCGAAATATCGCAAGGAAGGACATGCGTGGCACGTGAGATTCTGCACAAAATTTGGATGCAAACAGGCCGCAGGAGCCAGTACGACCGGTTGGGGCCGAGGCTTAAGGTGGCCTTGACCAAGGTCCTTAATTCACAAGTCGCTCCCGGTGTGCAGTTGTGCACCTTGCACGGCAGCACGCTGACATTGGTGTGTGAGTGAGTGAATGGATGAATGTGAGGCATCACTGTAAAGCGCTTTGAGTGTCTGCATCTATCTATCTATCTATCTATCTATCTATCTATCTATCTATCTTGGGATTTTGTATAGATATCTCTATTTGTATAGATAGACAGACAGATAGGAAGAAAGAAACGAAGTCCTGTCTCCCTTAACAAATGGAGCAGCCACTGTGTGTGTTTGAAACCTGATTACCCAGCTGTCAGTCTGAATAAAGCCAGGCTTTGGGATCCTTCCGTCCTCTGATCCTCACTGTGGGACAGGGCTGGTCCTCTTCCAGAGTCTGGAAACAACCTCTGACCACGACGGACACGAATCTACGGTGCACAGAGAGCACTGGAGCTCGGGTAAGAGAATCCAGATTTGATGGCTTGCAGAGAGGTTTTGATCAGTTTATTTCAGACGGTGGTTTTGAGTTTGTGTTCGTTTTTTACTATCGCAGTAATCAGGCAGCAGGCTGTGCATATAGGATGTGGTGGGGGCTTCTTTGTGACTGTAACTGGTGCATGTTTGCGTGAATGTGTGTGCGTTTTCATGTGTGGTCGCACATGAGTCCGTGCACATTTGTGCGTTTGTTGTCTTATTTGGGATTCTATCAGGAATATTAACTTTAGGAAAGTTTCACTTGCAGAATCACATGAGATACTAAAAAAAAAAAAAAAAGATTTTGCAGAAAAGAAATTGAAAAAGAAAAAAAGATGGCAGAGAGGATGAAGAGGGAAAGTGCTTGAAGCAGCCAGTTATTAAGGCTTGTCCACAGGATACAACGAGTGGGTGGAGCCCTGTGATTGTTCCCGTGCACTGACACATGCTCCCTCTCCCTCCAAACAGAACCACTTGTATGAGTTGGAGCTTATTTGTGCAGAAGAGTCTTCATCCCGCTACAAAGCTTCATAACAAAGCTGGATCCTGGATCAACCTCCAGCGTGATCAGTGTCGAAACAAGTCCGAATCCAGCAGGAAACGTGGCATATTGAGGCGCTGTTGGCAGTAACACAACAATGGCAGAGTGCACAGTTGATGACAATACTGCAAAGGTGATCCAGATTCCTCAGGCTGACATCAAGAAGTTGAACCAAGCTTCAGACGAGCCTGTGCTGGTGGCGGTGAAAGTCAGACCCGCAGACATGGGGCTGATTCGCAGTTTGTCCAAGTCAGATTCCGACTTGTTGGCCTCACCTAGCGGAGAAGAGGAAGGCAGTCGAGCTGGCCGCAGTGGATCTGTGTCAAACTGCCGCTCTGGGCAGCCATCTAGAGAACGCTTTCCTTCCTATGCCTCAGAGTGGGATGAGGTAACGCTCGAGCTGTGGGGATAGTAACAAGTGGGAGGGTATGAGGGAGTGGCACTCTTCGTGTTATGCCTGCAGAGGCTTTCAAACGCAGTGTGTGTTATACCCTCAAGAGAGTGTGTGTTTGTTTCCAAGTGTGACAGTGAGAAAAGAGGCCGATAAGGGAAGCAACTGAGGATGAGCCTGGAATAAAGGGAGATTATGGGGATGGGTGATGCAGTTGAGAGAGAAAGGGAGGAGGAGGAGGAAGGCGGGAGTGTGAGAGCGATGCAGCTGAAGCGCTGAGGGAGTGTAGTAACTTTACCCAGGCTGTCGGCGTAGTATGCCCGCGGCGAGTGCTTGAATGCATGAATGGCTTGATCACTTGCACCGACCTCCCTGTAGCAGCCCTGGCATCCAAGACTAATTGGGATAGCGCTGTCATTCCACATCCACTCAGTACATATCTCAGAGGCCGACCCACGCTTCCACTGTCTCCTCCTGCGCTCCTCCGGCTCCTTTGCTCTGTCTTATGTCATCTACTTTCAGACCACTATGAGCAATCCCAGCCCCCACCGCCCCCAAATGCCTTCATTTTGGGATTTT
>OMMV01188079.1:0-11021 GCA_900302635.1 Chatrabus melanurus | reverse complement strand
TTGTCTTTCATTCTCAACCTTTGGCTTTTTACTACAGATGTCACAGTTTGCAGTATTTTCATGAACAGACGTGAAATACATCCGTACAGCGCTCCTCTCTCTTTCCGCTCGCTGCAGCCTGTCTGTGTGCGCACAGCCCCGCTGAGTCACGCGACCGCACGACGGCAACACACAGCAGAGCAGAGGGGGAGAGAGGAAAAAGGAGCGCTGTTTGCGCAGAACTTTTTTACGAAACGGGAGCAGCGTACTGAACGTAGAGGAGAGAAAGAGAAACTAAAGTATCGATCCCATAACGCTACTATCGATCCGATACCAATACCAACGTTTGTATCGATACTATCGATATTTGGATCGATCCGCCCACCCCTACTCACTAGCTTAGTATATAGTAGGCAAAGAGCAGTACGTCACAATCCGTAGGGTGTCTGAATACTCAGTAGGTATTTAGCAGTACTCGAACGATACCTGGATGGTCTACTACCTCCTTAATGTGCAAAGGGACTACACTACGCTATTCCATGATGCAGCTGGAGCCTGGTAACCAAAGAAGAAGAACTTCCCGGGAAAATTCAAAGAACGTAACAGACATACATGAAAACAGTAGCGGTGTACAAGGGGCAACTGTACAAATATACATCAAGAGCCGTTTAAAAATAGAAATTTTCACAGCATACATGGGTATGCGCATACGCATCATCTGTTAACATCCGCGTCAAAGGACGGATAAGATGGCGGTGGCATAGCACGTCTGAATGGAGTCCCTACTACCCGCTCACTTACTTCTCATACTTACTACAGTAATGGTTGGGTAGCATGTACTAACAGACATTAAGTACATGCTAAGTATTTGGATGCAGGGGCATGCCTCACAAAAATCTAAAACAAGCTGTTTCAGGCTGAAATTTTGTTTCTAGTAGGATAGTTTGTGCATGCACAGATGTAGAGTTGTGCAGCTGATGATTTAATGCTACGCTACCATATTTAGCTGTAAAACAATAATAAAAATGTATTAAAAATCACGTCAGCAATGTTGTATCGTATTTTAATATCTGCTGGTCTGTATGTTTTATTTGCACTTGACATTTTAATTTTAATTGTTGTTATGATTGTAGAATATTGTTTTATTGTTGTGCTGATGTTTTACTGTGTTGAGCACTTTATAAATATTTTTCCTTAAAGTGCTATAAAAATTATTATTATTATTATTTTGCACAATAAGACCCTTTTCAGAACCACATAATGATTTTGAAGTCTTATTTGTTTAATGTTGTCAATTATTGTTCGAAAGAAATTTTCTTTTAACTTTTTAACGACTGAAGTCAAGAGATAAAATGTAATTTGATGGGCATCATTAAGCAGCGAGATATAAATAAATAAGCATTTCAAATTGCTGATTTGAAAACAGCTTTTGAAGCTGCAAGTGTGTGAAATATGTTTTGTCCCGCGGGCCTCGTGTGTATTTACTCCCAGTGTTCAAAGTGTGCGATTCTCTCACAACAGGCACAGCTGCCATCGGTTCACGGTGTCACTTTACCAACCGGGAATCGACTACATCAAACCAACACTTCCTTTTTTTTAAAAATACAGCACACCTGACCTTTAACCTGCGCGACGTAACGGCGCCCACACGCGACGGCGAGCCCTATCAGCCCCACGCAGCGAACACGCAAACAGTGGGACAAAAACGCTTTCACAAGCAGGAATTTAAAAATAGCATCAGGTCAGGAATTAAAAATAGAGCACAGAAAAATAAAAGCGGGACTCATTGGGCTGAGTCGGAATGCTCTGACAGTCTGTCTTCCTGCGTTTGGTTATTTGTGGCAGACGCGTGCAGGCAGACAGGCGGAGGTGCCCAAGTTGAAAAGACGACAAGCGGCGAGTTCAACCGTGGCTCTGTTGCCTCTCCAGCTGGATCCGGACTAATTAGGGAGCGCGCGAGGCTCGCGTCATTTTCAGCTGTGCTACAAATGCAGCTCCATGCTTCTCTGATCTCGCCTCGCAGAAATCACCAGTTTGGATAATCCGACGTGGCGTGCTCGGTAATGGACGCCTCGTCGCCTTATGGAGCGTTTTGAGCCTGTTTCTTTTGAACCAGCAGCAGCGTTCCCTGTCATCAAATGAACAGTTAACATGTGAAGGGCAAAAGGTCAAATGTTCAGAAATAATGAGACACTTTTAAGAATTTCAACAGAGGCATTTAGCAGGACTGGTTCACATTTTGTTGTTCGTTGCTCGTACAGTAACGAAGCATCTCCCATCAGGTCGTTTGCACAAAACTAAATGGCTGCACATTTTACGGTCTTTTTTGTAGTTTATTTTTGAGCGTCACATGTTTTCCTCCCTTTCTAACCATTTGATTTTTTTTTTTTTGTTCCTGCAGAAACCTTGGAAAGTCAGGCCTCCGTGTTTCCTGCCTCGGGTTAGGTGAGTGGCTTTTTAAAGCAGGAAAATATTCATCTCTTTCTTCTGACTCTCAAACTGAACAAACGTCTCTCCTCTCGTTCAGGTACCTGGGTGACGTTCGGATCACAGATCTCGGATGAGGTGAGAGCTTTGTTGTGTGTCAGCAGATGTCGATTCTCGTGTGTGTTTGTTGCTTTTGTGGGAAACACTTGGCACCAGGAGCGAAAAGCTGCAGTATTTTCAGTTATAGAAATGCTTCAAAAATCACACAGACCACAGCTCGGTGAGATACAGTCTTCACTGAAAAAACAGAAAACCAAAAAAAAAATCGCAATTGGTAACACTCAAATGAATTAAGTTTGTCCAAATTAAGCAAACATGTTGGCATAAATATTGCTCGATAAATTAATTTGGATCAACCTAATTTATTTGAGTATTTTCAGTTGAAGCACCTTTTTAAGTTGGTCCAAAAATTCTCTTTTTTCAGAGTGTGTGTCTGCCGCATCATCCTTCATGTACAATGTCCTTTGTGTAATTGTCATTTATCTGAGTCTCAACTTTTGTTTCTTCCAGATGGCTGAGAACCTGATGACCATAGCTTATGAGAACGGAGTGAACCTGTTTGACACAGCAGAAGTCTACGCCTCTGGAAGGTCAGATCTCACATTCTCCTCAAATCATCAACGCTGTGAACCCGAATATGTTGACAGAACTCAAAAAAATTCAATTCATTCAACTGATTACCTAAAATGTTTTAAGAATATGCACTCAAAAATAACAACGCAATCAAATGAACAAAAATTTAAGTTAGTGATTTATATATGAAGAGTTCATTTGCAAAACCCTCTGTCCATTTATTGTTAAATGGATGAAAATGCAATTTAAAATGGGAATTTAAAGGAAAATGCATTTGAAAATCCACAGATTTCCATAAATAAAATTAAAATCGTATGTTCAAAGTCTTTAATATTTTGCACACTGAAAGTTACCTGAGCACCCAAGTGCATGTTGACCTCAGCTAAAAATTTGTGGTTTTGTATTTAGAGGGTTTTGCTAGATAGACAGACAGACTGACTGACTGCAGTCTGGGAGCATGCACTGGTGCCACACGCCGCCACATCCACCACGCCATGGAACCACTTTGGGTCCTGGATGGCAACCACCCAGGCAGACAACCGGTCCCATCCCCACCTCTCGAAAGTAACCATTTATCTGCCACAGGCAGGTGAAACGCGGGCGTCCCGCTGGCCTTCTCCAGCCACTGGGGTCCTCAACACTGAGGCACCTGCGGTGCATTATGCACATTTCGTCACATGGCCAAAATGTCATTGCTGACACTCCCTCACCATGCAATTGATCCTCTTCATCTGAGTCTCTCCAAGTAACCACTCGCTTGACACAAAGTCACTCCAGTGGTAACCAAAGATCCTCCAAAGAGGATCCGCCCTCTTTGGAGTTCCAAAAACATCCAGTTGTCACCATAGATCACTGGTTAGTATCCAAGTCTCACAACCATACAGTAAGACAGGAAGCACCAGGACCCTAAAGACTTGGACCTTCACTCTCCTGCAAAGATATCAGCATCGCCAGTCACCTCTGTCCAGCGACCTCATGACTCCATAAGCTCCTCCCAGGCATATTCTGATCTCCAAGGCCAACAACCCAGAAACATGAACATCACTTCCAAAATAAGTGAATGTCTCTGTTGATTTTAATGTATATATGAACAAAATTCAAGAGAAATAGGCCTTTTGTGTACATAAAATATATCTTATATCTTTTACTTCAGTGCATAAAAATGAGAGTGAAGATGAAAGCATTGCATTTATATTTTTGTTGAGTATATCAAGACAAGCATACACACATCTGTGCACATTGGTTAAGACAACGCAACATTGCACCAGCACAGAAATAAAACAGAAAAAGGTTTTGCGGAGAAAAAAAATTTCAAATACGGTATGTATTTCTGTTACATACGTCACATACGTCTAAAATGAGCCATTTCAAATTTAATGATGCTCATAGCAGGAGAATTTCTAAATGTACAGTCAAAAAAAAATTGTGTAACTTTGAGGATGTGTAACATAAAACTTCAACCATGTTTAATTGTGAAACGGAAATAAAAACTGGTTTTGCACGATATGACCCCTTTAAAATTTTATGTTAGTGTGAGCTTAACACAACCTGTGATGTGTTTCTCCACAGAGCGGAAATCACTCTTGGGAACATTATCAAAAAGAAAGGATGGAGGTAATATTTGCTATTTTTTGTCTCACCTGCATGTGAAATCTTTCACATCATAAACATATTTTCTAAACCTTAATAATCCTTTTTTCCCCTTTGTCTGCTGAAAAGCATTTCCACATGCTTTTATTATCCTTGAAACTGCAAACTATTAAACAATCTTGAGGGGAATTCACATTTAGTCAAATGTAGATTTTTAGCTGTGCAAACCCTATGTAAGGATAAAAATCTACTTGTGTGAAGATAAAGGTTGACTAAACTGCCAAACATACATTGGTATGGGAATTCTGTGAGATATTTTCATCCAGTGGTGATTCTCCACTTGCTGTTTTTCTATTTTTGGAACAGTATATTTTTACACCTACAGGTAGATATGGTATTAGCAGATCGGAGGATCTCTGTCTCAGTTGAAGTCATTCAAGCTGTTGTGTGTCTTAAGAAGAGCTGCTTTTTATTCTGAGACACACAATATTCTTCCTGCACGGATAAAATGTTTCTGCTTTCATGTCTTTGTCAGGCGTTCAAGTTTTGTCGTCACAACAAAGATATATTGGGGAGGCCAGTAAGTATACTTCTGAAAATAACCATATTTTTACTTAAAAAAAAAAAAAAAAAAGACAAATCCTTGGAGATTTTTAAGCTGATTATGAATGTTTTTATTTATTTCCACAGAGCAGAGACAGAGAGAGGGCTCTCCAGAAAGCACATTATCGAAGGTAGAGTCACTACAAGAAGAAGACGGTGTAACACCCGTTTGACACACATTCATGCCATTAATTTGTTGTGATTCAGTGATACCATAATATATGGTTCTGTGTGGTGTTCACATTTGATCGATTCTGTTCAAAATTTAAACAATTTATGCTTTACTTACATGCAAACTTTCCATCATGTTCGATACTGATATTAGCTCCAAACTGAATGAAAATGTTATAATTTGATGTTTCAAGGTCACCCTAGGTGGCCAAGAGAGGCCACAACACTTCCAAATTAAGACAACACTAGTAAATGCAGAAAACACTTACAAAACAGCACCTGCATCAGTTGAACAACAGGTAGTTGCATCAAAAAACGTCTTGCAAATTGAAAAACGCTTGCAAACACAGAGAACGCACATACGCCTGGTTTTAAGAACTTCAATGGACCTTGACTACCTAACGTCATTTGGTAAAGCATTCCACAACACTGGTGCATACAGCTAACTTAAGAGTAAAATCATCAATAAAGTAAATAAATAAACTTACTCAACTCTGCTGACCAGGAAGCAATAAAGATAATAGAGCGCCACAATGCACTGAACAGTCCGTCAATTTAAGTCCTCCGGGCCAAAGTGCAAACAAAAAGGGACATTGAGAGAATGCACACCTGTGCCTTACATGTTTGACACCAAGCCATGCTAATTAATTGTTCATGGTTCAGATACCATAATATTGTACTTCTGTGTTGCCGTAACATTTAATCCATTCTATTTAAAATTGAACCAATTTATCCTCGACTAACACACAACCCTTCCACCATGTGTAATCCATATTGGCTCCCAACCGTTAAAAGATCAAACCTTGAGTTTAATCTTTTAAGTTCACCCAAGGTCAAAGGTCATATGACCAACAGAAAGGAGATATACAGTATATAAAATGGAATGCATTCTAGAGCACTTTTTCATCTGATACAGTGATGCCTCACATTCACACACTCACACACTGATGCACATCCACTCAACTGCACACCAGGAACAACTTGGAATGAAATAAGAGTTTTTGTGTATTTGCAAATTCTTGTGCTGCAGAAGAAGAAGGCATAAGTAATTTAAGTCCAAACATTTTATTTATTACAATTTGTGGTACTTTACTGTACGTGCATCGCAAAAAATTAGAATATCGTGAAAAAGTTCAATTTTTTTATCACTTATTTCAGAAAGTAAAAATTTTACATCTTCTAGACTCATTGCATGTAAACTATAAAATATTTCAAGTATTTTTATTTTGATGATTATGGCCTACAGCTCCAAAAAATAGAAAAAAATCTCAAAATATTAGAATATTTCATAAGATCAATAAAAAAGGATTTATTATACAGAAATGTCAAACTTCTGAAAAGTAGGTTTATTTATGCACTCAATACTTGGTTGGGGCTCCTTTTGCCTGAATTACTGCATCAATGTGACGCCTGTGGCACTGCTGAGGTGTTATGGAAGCCCAGGTTGCTTTGATAGTCCCTTCAGCTCGTCTGTATTGTTGGGTCTGGTGTCTCTCATCTTCCTCTTGGAAAAACCCCATAGATTCTCTATGGGTTTCAGGCCAGGCGAGTTGGCTGGTCAATCAAGTACAGTAATCCCATGGTCAGCAAACCAGTTACTAGTAGTTTTGAACTGTGGGCACGTGCCAAGTCTTGCTGGGAAAGGAAATCAGCACCTCCATAAAGCTTGTCAGCAGATGGAAGCATGAAGTGTTCTAAAATCTCCTGGGAGACGGCTGCGTTGACTTTGGACCTGATAAAACACAGTGGACAACACCAGCAGATGACATGGCACCAAATCATCACTGACTGTGGAAACTTCACACTGGACTTCAAGCAACTTGGATTCTGTGCCTCTCCACTCTTCCTCTCGACTCTCGGACCTTGATTTCCAAATGAAATGCAAAATTTACTTTCATCTGAAAAGAGGACTTTGGACCACTGAGCAACGGTCCAGTTCATTTTCTCCTTGGCCCAGGTAAGACACTTCTGACAATGTCTCTGGTTCAGGAGTGGCTTGACACTAGGAATGCTACACTTGTAGCCCATTTTCTGAACATGTCTGTGCATGGTGGCTCTTGATGCACTCACTCTAGCCTCAGCCCACTCCTTGTGAAGCTCCGCAAAGTTCTTGAATCAGCTGTGCTTGACAATCTTCTCAAGGCTGCGGTCATCCCTGTTGCTTGTGCATCTTTTCCTTCCACATTTTTCCCTTCAACTCAACTTTCCATGAATATGCTTTGATCCAGCACTCTGTGAACAGTCAGCACTTTCAGCAATGACCTTCTGCGGCTTACCCTCCTTGTGGAGGGTGTCAATGAGACTGCCCGTTAGTGGTAGCCTTGTTGCCATTTTGTGATTGGTCAATCAATCGCTTAATCAATGACGTTGTGTCATGTAATCTCCAGTGCAGCATAAGAAGACGCATGACGTGCGTCCTTTGCGGCGAAGAACTCAAACTCGACCCTTTCAGTAGACGCAGAGGAATCAAACTCAGAAGATGCGTGTCCGCCTCCTTCAGACAATTCAAACGCAATGAAGAATTCAAACTCGACCCTTTCAGCAGACACAGAAGACATGTGATGAAGATGAAGGTGTTCTGATATAACACCTTAATTATATAATTGAAACTATGTGGAAGGCTTATATAGGCTGAATTCATGTTGTGTTTACTGTGATTTGTAAATAAAAAAGACGAAACCAATTCTCTATTATAATTTCTAGAATCATAACAATGACACTTACATGTTCATCATAGCACCTTAATTATCTTAATTATAATGTACAAATGCTCACATTATGCAAAAAGCTGAACTCAAGTAATTTTGTCTGGGAAATAGTTGATTTTTTATTTTGTGTCTTTTTTGTTAATGAAATCACAGGTGATGAAGATCTACTGTTGTGTGTCCGCACCCACTGAAAACCTGCTGACTTCCACTCAAAAAGAGAAAATGACATCAAGATGGTGTTATGATGAACATCATAACACCATCTTGATGTCATCTTCTCTTTACTGTGTATACTTAATTATATGCTGTATATTACTGTGATTTGTAAATTTTAAAAAACGAAACCAATTCTCCATTATATTATAATTTCTAGAATTGTAACAATGACATCTACATGTGAATCATTCATGGCATCTTAATTATCTTAATTATAATGTACAAATGCTGACATTATGCAAAAGGCTGGACTCGATTATGTTGTGTATACGGTACTTTTATTTGTAGATGAAAAAGAAAACCAGTTTTCCATAATAATTTCAAGAATCATGACACTCTGGGAAATACAATGTTAAGCCATAAGATAAATCCAAATTCAATAAGTGTCTTCTTTAAAGAAGGGCAGATATTTATACAGTGCAATACATGAGGTGTGGTGTTTAAAAATAACATACTAGAACATACTAACATATTCACCCATAATCTTGTACAAGGTCCAATACGAAAAAAATATGTCTGAGCATTACGTAAATAAACAAAAATTACACTTTTGGAGTGCACTTTTAGAAATTATATTGGAGAATTGGTTTTGTCTTTTTTATTTACAAATTACAGTAAACACAACATGAATTCAGCCTATAGAAGCCTCCAATATAATTTCACTTATATAATTAAGGTGTAACACCTTCATCTTCATCGCACGTTTACTTCCGCGTGTGCTGAAAGGGTCGAGTTTGAATTCTTCGCCACGAAGGTCGTGCATCTTCTTATGCTGCACTAATCACATGACACAACGTCATTGATTGATGCCATTGATTGGTGATTGATTGACCAATCACAAAATGGCAACAAGGCTACCACTAACGGGCAGTGTCAATGAGTGTCTCCTGGACAACTGTCAAGTCAGCAGTCTTCCCCAGTGTGGTTGTGTGTACTGAACCAGACTGAGAGATTTCTGGTATTTATACGGCATAAATAATGAGTTACTCAAACTTGGAATGAAATATTCTAATATTTTGAGATACTTTTTTTTATTAGTTTGAGCTGTAGGCTGTAATTATTAAAATTAAAAATTTTAAAAATTGCTGGAAACATTTTAGTTTACATGTAATGAGTCTAGAATATATAACATTTTCACTTTCTGAAAAAACTGACAAAAAATATTGAACTTCTTCACTATTTTCAAATTTTTTGAGATGCACTATCATGTTTGAACATTCCCTAAAAACACACCGAGTTTTAATCCTTTGGAAGCACCAATGGAAGGTAATTATTAGGAGTAAAACCCAGAGGGGAGTTCATTCATGCATTTTCTATACCCGCTTATTCCAATTAAGGGTCACGGGGGATGCTGGAGCCTCTCCTAGTGGTCATTGGGTGAGAGGCGGGGTACACCCTGGGCAGGCCGCCAGTCCATGGGCCACATATAGACAGACAAACGCATTCACACTCTCACTCACACCTACGGTCAATTTAGTGTCACCAATTCACCTAACATGCATGTCTTTGGAAGTGTGAGGAAGCCGGAGCACCCGGAGGGAACCCACGCAAACACGAGGAGAACATGCAAACTCCACACAGAAAGGACCAGGTCGGAATCAAACCCAGGACCTTCTAGCTGTGAGGCAACAGTGCTAACTGCTAAGCCACCGTGCTGCCCGCAGAGGGGAGTTACCACATGAACCTCCATGTCACTGTAAAAACAGTGACATGGTGACTTCCTTCAAGTAAATAATAAATACATAAATGCTAAGCTTCCTGAGAGCTACAGAAAAATCCTTAACTTCGGTCGCCTATCGAAACTCTGCACTATTTTGTCATGTGAGTTGATATTAGTGGTCGATCACTGGAAGGATAAGAGATGAACATGAGAATAATCAATTTACAGAAGGAAAATGAACTAAAACCGATGAAGTGGTCTTTTGTTTGGAACAAAGGCGGACAAAAGGCGAGCAGGAAAACGAGGGAACATTTAAGCTCCAGTGCAAATAACATGTCAGGACAATTGTTTTTTCAGCCCGTGAAAGAAAGGAAGCTATTGGCCTCGCATGCAGTCATCTACTATGCTTTTGCCTTGGGGGCGACATTTACCGAGGAGCTGAATGGGATGTCATGAGGCTTTTGATAAGAGGCCTTTGTGTAATGAGTGGACGGAGTGCAGCTCCATGTTTGTGCAGCATGCAGGGACAGCGGTCATTTCTGAGCTTTAGATTTCACATCATTCTTTACTTTAACCTCCGACTCTGTGTGCAGATACACCCAAGATTAAAATGTCAGTGCACAACACATATCGGCTCACTGTGTAACTTTATCTACAAACATGCCATGACTCCAAAATACTCTAAAGTTTAGAGCACTTATATATAGGTTTAGTGCCTAAACATAACATAAACTGTAAGTAAAAGATCATAATTGAACTGAAAATAACTAAAAACAGTAAAAACTACAGCTTTCACTGCTGTTGCTGCTGGGAGCAGCCATCTTCAATTGTGAACTCTGAGGACGTGGCGTTCGAACGAGTTGGAATTCCGACTTCAGGGCGCGTTCCTGGAGGGCATAACTGGGAAATTCCAACCTCTGAGTACAAATGGAACGCACCAATACTAACTCCAACTTTAGACAAAGTCATAATTATGATTTACTAAGTCAAATTTTTGACTTTCTCAGTCATAATTATGAGATGTCTAAATTTTA
>OMMV01188071.1:0-10121 GCA_900302635.1 Chatrabus melanurus | reverse complement strand
AAGAGTGGGTGACGGCACATGCTTGTGTACCTTTGCTGTGTGCGTCCGCGCCTGGCTCTGCGAGCGCACCACCTTTTTTCAGGAAGAGGGGTTACAGAGAGCAAATACGTCTCAAACATTTTTCCCGTTTATGGGCCGTAAATTAAATTTCAAATATGCGATGCATGTGGGAAGCAAATTTGTGATAGTGTGCCACCGGCATTAGGCTGCTTTCTCACCAGAGGAACCGCACCAGAGTTCGGCATTTGGTGCGGATCGAGACCACCTCTTTTTGGAGGACTCGGACCGATTAATTTGGGGCGGACCTGAGTGCGATTGTTCCATTCTGACCAACGCAAACGAACCGAACCAAGGGGGTAAAACGCACCAAATTCCGATTGGTGCGCACAAGCTGTTGTTGGTGTGAAAACGCCTGAGTACTGATTCGTTTTTCCCACGGGTGCCGTATATATATTGCACATCTCACTTGCGGACCTCTTGGGCGGGGCGCACGTTTACGTTGCGGCCTGGCTGTTCGCTGGGAAGTCGTAGAATCTGTTGGACACGTCCAACATCCGCCATCGGAGCCCGTACGGCTGGTTGTGACCGAGGCTTTAGTGATGGTAGCAATATGTGTGTGCCAGCTTTAATTACACGTGCACACCAACCCAAGTTGCCACCCTCAGACACGTGTTAGTCCCCTCGTCAGGAAAATCCTGGAGCAGAGCCAGTAAAGGAGGCTGGCACATAGCTGGACAACATCACCGTCGGCTCCTCCATCATATTAATCATGAATAGGAGCGGCTTCTACTCGCTCATTTACCTCCAGAACATCCAGTCTACTCTCCAAAAATTACACAATTTCCTCTCCACTCAAGAGGCATCTTCAAGAAATGACGTCTGTGGGTCTGAACACAGCATGTCAGCATGTCACGGACCATTCCAGGCTGTATTTCATAGTAAATTAAAAACATGCCACAAACAGTGAGGAACTCTGAACCCTCTGGCACAGATGGGAGAAACCACAATCTTCTGCTTATCCCTTTAGGGGTCAGGTTGGGTTGCAGACTCTTTCAGCATACATTGGGTGAGAGGCAGGATACAAACTGGACAGGTCACCAAGTTACTCCAAGGCAAACAGATTAGACGGTTTCTTTTCCACAACAGCATCCTGGAGCCTGGCTACAGTCATATTTTGTGGCTTTGGTTTGGTTTTCTGCACCACACATCTCGATGCCAGACCTGTGGTGCACAGTGCACAACCACATAAAAATTGGCAGCCTTGTGCAAGTGTACCTTTATATATTTGCATTCAAGTTCACACAGAAACACTCGCAGTGCATCTCCCTCTTATCATATATCGCTGTGCATGAGGGAGCACGACACGTGGCGCTCTCGCTCATACACAGCGGTATTTATCCAGAACATGTTCTCAGTCCTTTTCGTGCCTGTTAGTTTATAAGTGGTCACCTGACCGAATTATATCTGTGTGTTGTGCCTCTTTGTTAGACCAACCCATCATTATTTTTAATGTTAGCCTTGCCGCGAAGCGGTAAGAGGCTGTTGTAATGGCCATAGAGATGGAAAAAAGACTAGAGGGGACATTGCCATTCACTAAAGCAGCTCGTAACGAGCAGCTCCGGCCGACCACCTTGGGAGAAGGATGACGTCACACAATGTAAACAGAGGAACATGCTTGTTGTTTACACCACAAAAGCAGCAGAACTGTTTGGAGAGGAACTGTTGTTGTTATTTTTTTTATGTGGATCTTTATGTAAAATAAATAAATAAATAAAATACTGTATTCCTTCGTTTAAGTGCACTGTGCGCTAAATAAATTGTTTTTATTGAACATAGGGTACTTAGAAATCATTCTTTTAAGCGCACGTTTTCTGGGATGTGCGTGCGGGCCTCGTTTTGACACGTTTCATTGCATGCAATGAAACCCTGAGGAAATAGCCAGCGGCACATTTGAATTTCCTTCATTTATTCAGAGATTCCACGTTTACAAAGACATTTGGACACCCCAAAACTTGACAAACTATTGTCTTGCATTTTACGACGACACATTTTCTGGGATGTGCGTGTGGGCCACAGGAAATGAAGCAAGGCTTCATGCGCACAATGAAACTCTGGAGATTTACGACATCGACACAGCAATGGCTGAGGAACTGTCCCAAGTCTTCGAAAAGCGAAGTAAAACGCCACAAAAGGTAGGTGTCTGTCCACTAAGATTATGTTTTGAAGCCAAGTATTGCCGTGAATGGAGCGAATCTGGGGAATCCGGGTGGCATTTTTTGATCCAGAAATGGTCCTGGATGCTGGAAATAGTACCATGGATCCCCCTCAGAGGCCCCACAAAGACCCCATGTGCACTAATTAGGGTCTGTGGGCTTAAACAAAGGATTACGGTACTTTTATTGGAGATGAACAGCAGTTGGCACTGAGTTAACCTGGTGTCAGTTCTGTCAGTCACAGTGTGTGACGAGTGTTAATAGTTAATGCTGATACATTCCTGGTGAATGGCTGTCAAAAATGTCATACAATTTTGAAATGTATAAAATGGAACCAATAATAATAATAGACATATTTATGTGACACTTCCACCCACATATACAAAGTGCCGCCTTCGAACTGTAGATTGCTTGTGATTCCTCACTTGTAAGTCCCTTTAGATAAAAGTGTGAACTAAATGAATGTAATGCAACAACCTTGATGGAACCTGCGGTTTGGATTTTTGTAGTATTTGCAACAGCCACCAGATGGCGGGTTTTATGCAATAAATGTATCACTGTGGTGATGGCCATCTCTGCCTGTCCACTGCAATATCTTCAAAAGGCAAAGAGTAATATCAATTAAACTTGGAAGATAAACTCAGTGAATTGTCCTCTCACAACATAGGTCATATCAAGGTCATTGGCCTAAATTCAGGCTTCAAATCAAGGGTCATTGTTGAAAATACATGAATGACAATTTCTCAGGAACTACATGTGAGATTGAATTGCTATTTTCTACAGAGACTTCTGCTCTCCTGAGGCCAACAGATGTATCAGACCTCTGGCATTAATGATGTTATGTGATGATGCCAAGCAAATTTGACTGATTAACTGGATGCAGAGAGGCACTGCAATCGTCTGGATGCCTTTTCTTTGATTTTTAGGTGGTGAAGTAGCCCTGCTGACAACTGGTCACCAGTCTTCTGTAACATCCCAACAGAGAGGAGTAAAAGTGCCTAACCAATCAGCAGTGCAGTAGTCTCGCCCCTTGGCTCCTGTTAGTTCTGCCAATTCCTAAATGCCAAACAACAATTAAATATATATCTATATCTATATATATATATCTATATATATAAAATCTGTAAGTAAAACTAGAATTTGGGCAATGGAAAACAACAAGTTTGGGTTTGGAACACGAGAAAAGCACAATACTCTGGCACTACTACTACTACTGTCGCCAACATGCTCGCTCATGGGGTGGATAAACTCTAGGCCTCACTTACGCTCAGTGCTTTGAGGTGACCTATGATTCGGCATGGACATAAATACACTGAATCAATCTATAAAAACCATTCTGTAAAAGTATAGTTGTATGTTTTAGGTACAATCAGGCGTTATATACCTACAAAATAGGTAACTCAGCAAAATCACCATCATTCTCGACGATGTGCTGACTTTAATCACTGCCTTATTCAAGCACACACTGTCCTGCAATTCTGAAGAGTTTGTCAAGCACACAGTCACAGCGGAATGATTTGATTGCTTTGTCAAAGTCACCACAGTGACAAATAGCAGTGGGATAAGGATTCAGATACTCGCCATCGCGCTGTGAAGCTGAACAATAATCCTCCGCTGTGAGAAACAATGCACAATGCAACTTTTCCTCCCTCTCATCTTTTCCTGAGCCGTTCATTGGTTTCTGTGAGTCACAGGTGCAGAATGCAGCAAAGCAAACAGGTAAGTTTAAGGCCGCTGCCGATTTGGTGGAAATCACACAGACTCATTGTGACACATGAATCGCGTCCAGGCGTACCTGAGGGTGAGGCCTCTGCACAATTGGTGTGACCGCATTATTTCTGCCTGCCAGAGAGACTCACTGCTCAGGGGCTTTTCACTCCCACATCTTTCTGCTTATATATTTATATATACGTATGCAATCCCATTTCCGGTCTTCCCTACCAGAATGTACTGCAGTGGTGACAGGCTGCTCGTCTGCGCGGCTCTCCTGCATGGCTAATAGAGTTAATCTGTGTTGGAAAGGTCAAGTCATGGAAGATTATGGCCCACTCTACTGTTGAATGCTTGACCTTATCAGCAATAATGTACCATTACAGTCAGTTGTCACCGCCACATCTAGGTACTAGGTTGTGGGTGGGCCGAGGAGGATGGTGTGAAACTAAGCTGGAGGTAACAAGTTCAGTAGGTTAACACTGCATTTGTATAATGTGAAGATCCAATCTGTGGGAGTTCTCTGATTAGACTGAGATGCATCAGCAATTTTAATAGAATGGCTAATATGCAGCGGCAATGGCAGAGTGTGTTACACAACAAGCTCTGTAATTTCATTTGTTTTAACGCTCTTTAACCAATTTCTTATTCTAATGAGGCAAATACTATGCACTGGACTTAAGCTTGGAGATGTTGTATTTATGATTTAATACAATTTTAGTAATTAAAAACCATGAATCTGAGATCATAGTACTGGCTTTCAACTTGCTTTGACTTGAAAGTGAGTCGCTGCATCCAAAAACACATCAAGCATCTTGGAGTTTGGTTCATATGGAAGAAATATATAGAAAGCAAAAACAACAGGTGGATAGGGGTGGCATCAGCTTCATGGTGAATGGAGAACTGAGTAGCAGTGCTAGGTCACCTCTGACCTATGGCCATGGACTTAGGGTCGTCCCAAAAAGAGTGATGGTAACTGTGGTTGGACTTGTCCTGTGGTTGAACGCCTCCCTCTGGAGGTTTCCAGGCAGATCTAATTGGAAAAAGACCCTGAGCTAGACCCAGAACATGCTGCAGGCATTATATATATGGTATTCCATCTGGCCTGGCCTTGCAATTACCCTGGAGGAAGTGGAAGATGTGTCTGAGAAGAGGTACGTATGGGCTGCCTTGCTCGGTCTGTGTTGCTGATTGCTGTAGATGCATTCTGGGCAGCTGTCCCGATATCACAGCAATGGGGTGCAACCATAAAGTCCAGTCTATGGGCACAACACGTGGTTTAAGTAAACAAAGGGAGGAATGGAGGTAAAGCCAATACCCAAACCTCTGTAAATTCCAAATTTTGATCTTAAATTGCATCCTAATGTGTCCAAAGATGCTTAGACTTGACAAGCACAGTGTGAGGTGTTAAAACTACAGAGCAGCAAAGCTGCTCCCTCTGGCTTTGGAAAAGAAGAAAGAAGTGAGACCTATATAGGCCCTGAGGCCAGTTGGGGCAGTGCTTATCCCCAGATACCATAGACATGAAGCGAATGAAAGTCTATGACTCTTCCTGGATGAGATGACAGTCCATTAAAGTTTACTCCCCCAGCAAAGGCTGGTATCTATTTGCAGCTGGGTGGACTAGGCAACACAGATGATGTGTTTTGTCTAAGAACACAGTCAGGTATAGTCTTGCTGAATGGTGCAAGAATCGGTTCGCTTTGGGTGAAAAGTACCAAACTTGGCACACATACCAAGTTTTACCCACTAAATAAATTGAACTTTGATTTTCGTCCATTTTTTTCCAATATGGCTGCCATTTTGAAAATGGCCACCATCGTAGGTGAAAACCAGTAATACGAACACATCTGTTTATAATATGCTTTTTTTAAATTTTAATTTAAACAAAGATATATATGTTATACTTTATATACTGATATATAATGTGATACTTATGAACCTCCATCTCTTGGATGTAATGTGGACAGAGGAAGCCTTGATCAATGCAAGTCCATCAAGGCAGGGATGGCAGGCACATCGTAGTGCAAGTGTCGTGGGGACTGCGGGCATCATTAAGAATCACATGAACTCGTACATCACATCAAACAATGTAAGACTGGAAGGTGGCCCAGGGATGGACCTTGGGACTCTAGTGCCCAGAGTATAATGTAAAGAAGGGCAAAGACCTATTTTGAGATATTTCATGTATCTCAGCCACTTGTCTTGAATAAATAATAATACACTTGAATCGTGCTTCAACCCCGGCTTCCGTATCCCACATGGCTTCCGCTATTTGTGATATGTCTTCAAAAAATCAATCAATATAGTCTCCAACACAATAATATACATATATCTATGTGTCAGCATCTATGATAGGTGTGAAGCATTAGCAATTAGAAGAAATGGATGATTTAAACCAGCAAGAATGTGATATTTTCCTCATTGGATAGAAATTGGATCGGCCCCTAGGCCAGATTCAAAGAACACATGAAGAGCTACATACGTGCCAATGTTGGTGCTTTTCACCCAAAACTAACAATTGGTTTGATGTTCTGCACCATTCTGCAACACCAGTAGCTTGAAGCACACACCTAGAATTGAATCCAGGTCTGAAGGTTGGTAGTCCAACTCCTATCCCATAGATCCATCTGATCTACTCTTTGACTTTGACCAAGAAAAAAGAATGGCAAATACATCAGTACAACCTTGAAATTCTATAGAATTCTAATGTGCATATGGAATTTCATGATGATTGAGATTTTATAAAAGAGGACCACGCATAGCCACGGCCTTATAAATCCAGTGAAAAGAGTGTGAATGCACATGTCGACCTTTGTGCATACCCTCGGTTTTAGTTGTATACAGAGGTTTAGGTATGTGGTCTCAGGTCATCTTCAATTGGAGTCCAGGAAAACAAAAATCACACTTATTCTCTAACTACTTCACTGCCTTCCAATGAAAAGGTCAGCATGAAGAGCTGCCGTATCACAGGAGTGGAAACCTTTTCAAATCACTTCCACAATAAACAGGCACAAAGTAACTACAACCTCCATTTGAAATGTGTGATTTCGGAGTCTTCTGCATAACGAGGCTGACCATTTGAGACAAAATGACAAAATGCTTGGACCGGTCTGTGCCGTGGCCTTTAGCTGCGAGCGGATTCGGTGTCAGCACGGCTGCTAAAGCAGGTTAAGTAACATGTCCTCCTGAGACGCAGGCACGCTGACCCGGGCACCATCCACCCTGACACACCTGACCGGCTACAACCAGGCATTCTCAGACAAAAATGTCAAAGCTTGTCAGCACTTTGCTGTTCTTTCAGCCTCTCTTCCCCGCATTATCTTCCTCCTCTGTCATTCCCTTCACAAAAAACTACACAAAGACACAACCAAGCGTGGTAGCACACACATACAAAAGACACAAAAGAATGAGCCCATTTGCCCTCGGCTCCCACAAGGTAGGTAAGACAAGGCGTGTCATAACCACGCTTGTCAGTTTCTCACTAACCGCGCTTGTCAGTGAGGCTGCCTTTGCTTCATTAAACAATCCTCAACGGTGTAGGAGGCCAAGCAGCAACAACCAGCCCGGGTGGACGGCGCTCGGGCGGAGCGTTGCTGCTTAAAGCAACAACACTTTTTTTTTTGTTTTCTCCACATGCTCATTGGTGGAGTTTTCGTTCTCTTTTCTGAGATGTATTGTTTGTGTAAGGCTCCACTGAGTTTGGATGAGCCTCCCTGCAGGGTCATGCCATCCTGGCAACGCCCCTCTGGAGTCATCTGACCATGCACCTGCATATTATGAATCATTATCTCTTGTGTATGCTCCTATAGTGGTGTTGGCAGAGGACCCCAGCGCAGAGAACCACAACAATGGCACGTAAAAGTAGGTTTATTGTTCCTGAGCTAATTTGCACAGTAAATTCAGCAGGCAAACGGGGTTGGTCGTGAAACAGGCAAAGGTCAGGCAAAAGGTTATCAGTCCAACAGGCAACAGTCTTTCTGAGGGAAACAGCAAAATTCAAGTAGTCGGTCAGTACACAGAGACTAATGATCAGTCCAAAAAAAATTACAGTCTTTCTGAGGGAGCAGCAGAGGGGTTATCCAAAACACAAGCAGTAGGTCAGTGCACAGGGATTTAACATACCAGACGAAATAAATCCAAGACAGCAGGCAAAACTCAGGAATTCATAACGGCAGCAAAAGGTCTGTAACAGAGAGGCAAAAACACTGGAAAAAGCACTGGGACTATAAACGCGAGAATGCATGATGAACCTATACAAGCTGGGAACAAGGGAACGCTCTAACAGCGGTTATAAAGGCAAACAAACAATCAAACCTGGAAATACGGGAACACATGAAACTGGAAAGTCAGAAACAGGAAGTTAAGCTACACGAAACAAACACAGAAGAAATGTCAAAATAAAAGCACCAGAGAATATTTACTATAGAAGACACTAACCAAATAACACAGAGAAATAAGAATAATAAACAGAGAATAATGCTAGAAACAGAATTATGCAGACATTAGGATTGGGAAGTGTGTGCTGAGCTGCTTGATCTGCTGCCACCGCGACCCGGACCCAGATAAGCGGCAGAAAATGAATGAATGAATTATAAGCAAACTCCAAAACATGACCCATGACATGCTCCTGCTCACTTAGTCCCTGACAGATTGCCACGTGCTTTTCTGTCTTGCTCATTATTCTAATGAGCTACCAGTCATTAACCTCTGCCGGATTTTGGATTTGTGGATTCTCTGTTGTCAGTTTGCAAATCATCTGACTATAGTGTATCCTGTGGGGTCCATCAACCCGCCGGTGCGTTTGAAGCTGTTTTTATTAATATATCAGCAATAGAGCGTCGCAGAATCATCATTCAAACGGTTCCCGAAACGACAAATTCTCAGCTCTCATTTTCATCTCATTGCGAGATTCACAGCCAATCCGGCAAGCCTAAGAAGACCACATGGGTCCACATCATCATTGTGTCCCTGAGCCTAACTGGCTGATGTTTGTGTCCGTCTGAATTCTGAGTGTAGTTTGAGTCTGAATCTATAGTTTCACGAACCGTTTGAATGATGATTCTGAGGCGTTCTATTGCTGAAATATTAATAAAAGCATCAAGAAAAAACTGCTTCAAATGCATCGGGCGACCCCAGAGGTTAACAAAAAGCTCAGCCTGTTCCTTGTCTTTCCCCAGGTATTTCAGGAAAATATTTGTTTGAACTTAATCTGCTCTCCTGACCTGCTTCTGCTATTTTCTGGGTCTGCAACTTTTACATCTAACGTCCAAAACACATGGGTCACCCTTGACCAAGAGACGAGGATCATCGGTATTTTACCTCTCTGCAACTTTTGCAAGGAAAGCTTTTGGGCATCATCTTCCACAGCACAGCGGAACCATCGTGACGCAGGTTCATTTTCACATCCGGTGCTCAGGGTGGAACGATACATCACGTATCATAATAATCACATTGTGACGCCTGTATCAAATCATATTGTTTTTTGAAATGAGTGCCGTGATGCCATTATAAGTCAGATACTCCATGGAAGAAATAATGACCTCTTGAAGAAGGATAAATGATTAACAAAATATGCAAATAGGAAACAGTTAAAGTCAAAGATGACCATTTATACTTCAAAATGATTTGTTTCTTTAATATTTTAACATGCACACCTGATTAAATTTCTGTGTAATTATTGTGAACATGAATGTAATAATGTATCATGACAGGCGTATCGTGACTGATATGTATCATATCGTAGTGCTAGTGTATCGTTCCACCCCTACCCAATGGGTGCGCACTTTAAACAGTCAGTGCATTGCACTCATTTGTGCACCCATAGGCGTGTTGGTCTTAAAATGAGGTGCGGTCAGGTGCAGTGCTGGCAGCAGAAAGCATTTGCGCCACAGTCACCAAAAAAAACCTGGTCGAAAGTCGATTGCAGAGTTTTTCTGGTATTTATAAGGCGCGATATTGAGATACGCCTTGCATAGTCGGGTTCATAGCAGCTTTTGCTCACATCAATGTCGACTGAACACAACAATTCAATGAAATAAAAGTAAACACTATTGAAAAAAAAATACCAAAGTTGCCCTTACTGCTTCATTGCTTCACCTCAGGGAGCTTTGGTGGCGGCTCTCTGCTTGTGTGCATTGATACTTTGTGCGTAGATCATCTTAATTGCGTCTGCCATCTAAATAACAAAGCATCATG
>OMMV01188070.1:0-12220 GCA_900302635.1 Chatrabus melanurus | reverse complement strand
ATCGAGATCCGATTGAATAAAAACTAAACATCAAAGACAGCAGCACGGCACCAGCGTCTGAACTCCGGAGATTTGGGCTTTATGACGATCGCGGCACAGTTGTTGGTTTTCTCTCGCAGAAATGCCAGTGCGTGCTGTCACCACCAGGTTCATGTACAAGGGACTTTGCACTATTCCAGATGTCCTCTCCTACCAGACCCCTGTTAACCTGCCCGAGGATGAAGTGGAAGGTGAGTCGGGTTGGTTCTGGTTGTCAGCTGGTGTTGTGGTTTTGAAGTACGTGGAAATAAGCCGATCGTCCACGAGACGAACCTGTTCAGCACCACGGAGAGCTCCAGCATGCGCAAGGCGCAAATTATCATCTTAAATCTACAGCTTTTATGTTTGATTTTTTTTTCCTCTTTGCCACAAAATTGCACATGATCTTCAAAATAATTACAATATTAATACATAAAAAAAGGCGTTCATACAGTGTATAACAGATTTTTTTATACAGGGGAAAATATTTTATAAATATTTTTATAACAGTGATCCAAGCCTCCAGCTTACATCAATGACACCAAGTGATCTCAGAGCTTAATCAGCTTTGGGCTTTAAAGGGATCATATCATGCAAAATCAGTTTTTTGTATCTGCCTGTTGCTTTAAGTTTACTGTTGCAAACGTCCAGAATTCACTGAATGCACCTGGAGAAATTTTCTTTCTTTCAACTAACTTTACACCGTAAATAGTTTGTTTTTGACATCTGTGACATATGTAACAGAAGTCCATATCCGGATTCCTGCTGGCCGTGTGAGACACGCCCATTGAGCTCTGTGGGACACGCCCACAAGATGAGAGAAGTACAGCTCAAAGGCAAATGGGACGTGGCAAACAGCAGCTCCTTTTCATTTAAAGCAACAGGCACAAAACAGGTTGTTTCTTAGAGACATGATTATGATTGGGACTGTTTGTTTTCATGCATCAGCTCAATGTTTGTGGGGTATTTTTGGCTGCAAGCTTTAATATCTGTTTTTTAAGATACCTGATGACCGCTGTTAACTTGTTGAAAGTGTATGGATCACAAACCCGATAAGAGCATCAGGAAAAAGAGGCTCACATCAAATTTACTTTTTAAAAAGTCAGTCTGAAATGAACAGTGTAAAATGCACACTTCATGGGGGAGGTGATGTCTGGAGGCTGGCACGGCGGTGTTTGCACCAGAGCCTTCTCGGCTTGATTCCCCGTCAGACAGGAAAATCATTAAAGTCCCTTGAGCAAGGTCTTTAATCCCCAAGGTGTGCAGTTGAGCGCCTTGCATGACAGCACCCTGGTGTGTGTGTGTGTGTGTGTGTGTGTGTGTGTGTGTGTGTGAGAGAGAGAGAGAGAGAGAGAGAGAGAGAATACTTGAATGTGAAGCATCACTATAAAGCACTTTGAGCGCCTACATCAGATGGAAAGCACTACAAAAAATGCAGTCCATTTATTTATTTAACGTTTACATTTTTGCCCTGCATATTGTAATCGCTCCTGTGTGTCTGTCAGTCTGTGTGTGAACAAAATAACTAAACATTATGGCTTCTTTGTGACTTCATCATGAAGTCAGTTATACCAATCGATCACAAATATTTTACTGATCAATACTGTAAATGGTTTTGGCAAGGACCCCAATGCAGAGAACCACAATGAAAAACTAGATGAACTGGTTTTATTGTCCAGAATAAAAGTTACTTTTTAAAAAGTCAGTCTGAAATGAACAATGTAAGATGCACACTTCACGGGGGAGGTGATGTCTGGAGGTTGGAGCGGCGGCTTTGCACCAGAGCATCCTCAGTTTGATTCCCCGTCAGACAGGAAAATCATTAAGGTCCCTTGAGCAAGGTCTTTAATCCCCAAAATGTGCAGTTGAGCACCTTGCATGGCAACACCCTGACGCATGTCTGTGTGTGTAAGAGAGAGAGAGAGAGAGAGTTGAATGTGAAGCGTCACTGTAAAGCACTTTGAGCGCCTACATCAGATGGAAAGCACCATAAAAATGCAGTTTATTTATTTAACGTTTACATTTTTGCCCTGCATATTGTAATCACTCCTGTGTGTCTGTCAGTTTGTGTGTGAACATTATGGCTTCTTTGTGACTTCATCATGAAGTCAGTTATACAAATCAATCACAAATATTTTACTGATCAATACTGTAAATGGTTTTGGCAAAGACCTCAATGCAGAGAACCACAACGAAAAGCAAGTTTAACTGGTTTTATTGTCCAGAATAGCAGTTCAAAAACAGCTAACAGCTTCTAGCAGCAGACAAGAAGAATGGTTAAAAATAGGCTCAGGTCAGGCACACGGGTAATCAATCCAAACAGCGACAGTCTTTCTGAGGGAGAATCCAAAAACAGACAGAGTTTAGTAACTGATAAAGTTCATACAAAATCAGTCCAAGACGACAGGCAAAGACAGGAATCCGGGATGGCAGCAAAAGATCTGTAATGAGGAATCAAAAACACAGTGAGGCGAATGCTAGAGAGCAGGGTGGAACCGAATACAATCTGAAAGGTGCTTCTAAAGGAAGCTGAACAATTAACAATTAAGTGCATGGACACGTAAAGGTGGAAGTCAAAACCTGGTAGATAAACGAATCAAAACAAACACAGAGAAAGTGTAATGAACACCACGAGAGGAAAATACTAAATGACCTTGGAGGGAAAATTACAAAATAACTCAGAGAAAAAACATAATATTCAGCCAGAACAGCAAAACAGAACTAGAACCAAAATGTGACAAATATGAGTTTTTGTTCAAATCTCTAGCTACATTGGTAATGGCGATATTATGGTAAATGTGTCTTTAGGCTATGTTTTGCTTGACTCTGTTCCAAAAAGCTAATCATCTGGCCACACTAACCCAAGTAATATGCCCAACCAGTTTAGTGAAAAATTGTCCAGCAGTTTTATGTTGAACGTGGTTTGGGGCTATGTTTTGCTTGACCTCGACCTTTGACCAATCTGTTCCAAAAGTTAATCATCTGGACGCACTAACCCAAGTAATGTTCCCACCAAGTTTGGTGATTCTTATGTTTTCAGAATCTACCATCCTATACATTTATACACAGCCGATTATTTCAATTTATTTATGAATTGGATCCAATTTAAATCTCCTGCAATCCAAAGATTTTTAAACTTGGATCCATATCTGGGAACGTTTTGTTGCATCATTCCTAGGGTTATGTAATTTTCCCAATAATTTCCTCATGAAACGTACGTTTAACGCATGCGATCGCAAGTGCGCTCTTAAGCAATCACAAACTACGAACGAGACTAATTTTTTGTGAACCCGTGAACCGAAAAGAGAAACAATTTTGGATGATTGACTTTACCATTCTGGATGTGGAAATTTAACAGATCTCTGGATCTCTGGTATGTGAAATTTTTTTTCCTGTAAAGATTGTGAAAACATAATAATCATAAAATTGGATGCATTTTTCATCCAGTACACGAATTTATTGGTCAGTTGAAGAAAATTGGGCTCCGCTCTGCATCGCCCAATTTTTTTACAACTGATAGCGAGACCAATAAATTTGTATATTGGACTCAATGCATCCAATTTTTAAAGAAAATCCATCGAGCTGTTTTATGGTAAACATGTTTTTGGGCTGTGTTTTGCTTGACCTTGACTATGACCTTTCACCAATCCCCCCTTTTTAGTTATTTTGTTCACACAGACACACACACAGACACAGAGAAAAAAAAGTCTTTTGGCTTTGCATGATTTAAATATGTACATTGGTTGCACATGATCAGAATGTGTCCAAATAACATAATTTTCTTGTGTATCTAATTGTGATACATAACAAAATTGTGATTCTGATCATGTGCAACCTTAAAGCCTAGTTTACGCTACTGCCTCGCGAGGATGGCGTGGCCACGCAGGGCCCTCTACGTCGTTGCGAACCCCCTCCGAGCCCTACGCCTCGCTTCCCCTTGCTTCCCCCTTCTGTTCCGGCGATGAATTGCACGGCGACACGGACCAACGTGACGCAGAACTTCGAAAGGTGCACGACGGCGTCGAAGCTACGGGGTGGCCACGGCATTGCATTGCTGCAGAAGCATAAAAGCGCCTTAAGTCATGCTTCTTTTTTTCAGTGTAGGAGCGATTACAATCCCCTCCTCACTGCCTGCGCAGGGTGACTGGAAAACGCCTCCGTGAGGACTGAGGACTAGTAACGGTCAACAGCATCATTAGATTCACCAACTGACAGAAGAATACCATCAGAATTCTGAACTTTTTCCCCATTTAGCCTAAATGCACTTGTGTTTAGGCTTTAATGTAGATTTGCTCCCTATGAACTACAGATCTCTCCTGGATCATGTCAACAAAGAACTCTGTGGAGATTTTAGATCTTTGTCACACCAGGGTTACAGGTCTGGGAGCATGTGCGTCCACCTAATCTGTAATGTCACAAGGCAAGGATGTTAAAGATGAGATAAAAGGAAAACCCTTCTTGCAATATTAAAAAGAGAGAAAAGAAAAAAAATTAGGCAGCACTGAACCATGGCCAAATTAAATCACCTCTTCCTTGCAGCCATCTCTGCACAAAATCGTGCTTAAATCTGTCCTTTACCTTTTGAGATCTGATGCGCACAATCAGACCAGTGAACAGATGTGGTCACATGACCTCTGCTGTCCTCTCTTAATAAGATTAATTAGTAAGATCAGCAGCACAATGTTCCACATCTTCTAACTAAAGGACTCACTGACTCATTGCATTTATTCTTGTTGTCAGAACTGTGGAGCGTGCGTTAAGAACGGAGGCTTTGTTTTGGCAAAAGGTCCTCGGAATGAGAACTCCAGCAGGCAGTGAACGGGAACAAAGGCAAGGAGGCGACAATAAAAAGATAAATATCTGCTCTGATATCAGCAAATCTTTTATGCAAAAAGAATTCCGGTTCTCCTTTTATGCTGTCTGCAGTTTGCTCAGACCCACAAGTGGCTACCTGCCCTTGCTGTGAGCTGCTGGTTTGACATTGAAAACCCAGCAATGACGAAATAAATTGAATTAAGACCGACTTGGGGGGGGAAAAAAAACAAGAGTTAGAAGAACACTCGTGTGTTTGCACGTTGCAGCAGACACAGCAGCTGTTTGCATAATGAAGGAATCTGTTCAAACTCTACTTTAATTGGGTTTTTATAAAAATTCAATCGAGTCAAATACACAGACTATTGATTGACCACGTTTGCCTCACACCTTGTCAGTGCACGATGCAAACACCTTTGGCACCGAGAGGCCCCTCTGGCTCAGAATAAAGTGAGTTAAAGAGCTCTATGCCTGCAGCCGTTACGGGAGTTAAGAGTTTTCAATTAGTCTCTTCTACCCAGTGTGACCGTTTGAATCAGTGAACTCTTACTTACTCACTACTAGGCTGCTGCTGTTTCACATTAGCAACCCAGCGTGGGAGCTGCAGAGCTGACGCAAACGAAGCCTGTTTGTCTGCAAAGAGCGCCGCAGTGTCGTGTTTCTTAAAAGATGTCTAAATATTACTCATCAAATATTGTTTCATCCACAAACTCTTTATTTACTGAGGGGCCGATGCTCCTCGATTGCTCAAGACATGTAATTAGTCTCTGTGATTTTATTTATGGGAATAGCTTTTTTTAAAATATGTGCTGTGTAAATATGCACACAGTGTAATGTCCCATACTTGGAAGCATTCCTAGTGTAGATAATGTCAGCGCTAATCAGCTGCAAATATTAGACAGTGTGAGATCCTAATCCAGTTTGCACTGGAAATAAAAACAATATGAGTGTTTCTTCTTTTTTTATGCTTAAAGATGCAGTATATAAAGATAAATAGTCCAAACAACTGCATAATACATTTTTTTAAATCATCCATATATTGCAGCAGTTAAAGCTAAAAGGTGAGTCAGTAGTTGTTATTATTACATGATTATAGCTACATTTTTCTTAATAATTGTTTGTGTATTAAATGTTTTCTTCATTTAGCTTTCAGGTTCAAATTACTGTTGTAGCACAAAATAATGAACGTGACATTAAGTGTGAATTAAGCACACCGTAAAACCTGATAATTTAATTTTACTTAAGTTAAAGTTGTTGAATCTGATTACATAGAAAAATTTGAGTGACACCAACTAAATTTTTAAGTAACTTAATAAAGAAGGTGCCTTGGCAGCACGGTGCACAAGTGGTTAGCGCACTTGCTTCCAAAACAGAAGGTTCCGGGTTCAAGACCACCTCTGCTCATTCTCCGTGTAATGTGGAGCTGCGTCAGGAAGGGCATCCGGTGTAAAACTTGTGCCAAATCAACACGCAGCTCCATATTGGATTTGCTGTGGCGACCCCAACCAAAAAAGGGAGAAGCTTAAAGAATGTGCCTTTAACTTTGAAAATTAGTTGGTACCACTTAAATTTTTTTATGTAATCAGTTTCAACAAATTTTTTGAGTTAAATTAACTATCTGATTTTTTTTTTAAGCCGCACGACAGAATTTTCAGTCCAATCTAGCGGTAAGATTTCAGATTGCAACTCATCCAATACCCTCTAATTGTCTTCTCAAAAAGGATGCGGGTCGGATCACGCGGGAAAATCCATATGTTTACGTAATCTGCACATTTATTCGTGCTCCCAAGTTCCTTTCTCTGTACAGGGGAAACGTTCAGTTGCTTGTTTGGTTGCAATGTAAAACGCAATTCAAAAACTCTGTCGTGTATGCTAACATTTTTACTTTAAAGTACAAGGTATTTGGAGGGTGCACCTCTGCCGAGGCCCAACAGTCGACAACGGTCTAACTGTCGTCTCGTAGACTATGGCACACCCACTTTTTATGACACACCCACTTCACTACATGACACACCCCCTGACGTGACTTCCTGCTGGAATTATTAGCAACAAAAAAAACAGGCCAAAAAGTGAAGTACATAGAAATATGTCCTCACCCCGAACCCTAAGAAGAAGTAAGTACTATATAGGCCCTGAGGCCCATTGGTGCCAGTGCTTAATCCCAGATTCTGATTCTCTGATTACCCCAGGATGGGACGCCAGTCTGACACAGGTTACTTCCCCAAGACTGGTTCTGCTTTTACAGCTGGGTGGACTGAGACAAGTGTCTTGTCCAAGGATACAGACGGGTAGCATGACCGAGAAGCGAACCCAGGTCTACATTTTAGTAGCCCAACTCCTTATCACACTGATCTACCTGCTCTGCAGCACTAACTCTCACTCTAAGCATTTTGTATGACTGTAGCTGACGCAGACACGTCTTCCTTGTCTCTCTGTCTCTTTGCTTTTGACGTCACAAGTACCGTAGCTTAAAATGAGCTTGTTTGTCAGTTTCTTTTATTTCCAAAGACTTGGTCTGGTGGCCAGTAAGGCCGTTGCTGCTTGTGAGCACCTCAGCGGAGGTATGGACTCTACTGAGTACCCATCAAGTTAAATATGATTCAATATATTTTTTCCAACAGTTTTTACAATTTAATTGTCATTTAAAGAGGGGGTTTGTAAGTTATCAACTGGCACATTTTCTCGTAATTTTCCAATTTTTTTTAATGTTTGCAGATAAAATCAACTTAACCAGAAAAAAATACACAAAAACCTTTTATAACACCTTAATAAATTGACTTGGTGCACTTAAATACTGTAAAGGTGCATAATTATTCCAGCAGCACACTCCAGGCTCTGCAGGATTTATATAGGGATTTTTGTAATCCTGCTTTCGGCACACGTTTATCCTGACAGTTTGCTCGGATTAGAATAACATCTGAATTGAATTACTTCTACTATATTTCGAATACATTAATTTAATTTCAATACATTTTGCTAATATTATCAAATATTACAACATTGCTTTTCTCATTGGTTTGTAATGACAGAAAAGAATTTAACATAATTGGTTCATGTCAGTGGATCAGATCTCCTGTTATTCCAATAGATTTCTCATTGATGGAATAATAATCAAAAGCCTACAGATATGAAAAATAACATATTAGTCACTTTTGACAGTGGTGAAGATTCCAGATGCTTTGAGTGGCTGCAGAAAAGAGCTCAGTGGGAGGCTGACGAAGGACTCCTACCTGTTAATGGATGTGTTTCCAGGAAATGTTTTGGAGCAGATGGCTGCAGGTGGGCGGGGTCAGCCTTAAGATTTAATGTCCTTTTCTCCATGCTTTCTGTCATGCAAATTGTTGTTCACCCTGATGTATGCATTCAAGCAGCAACTGGTGCAGAATTAATAACACAGCTGCTTCACGTAGAGTGCCAAATGTGGTGACCGATGTCGTTTTTACAAACTTCTCATCCAACACCTTATTAGTTTGAGCTGTAAAAGCAGAATGTCTGCCTGCGTAAGAAAAAAAAAAAGGCCACAGACTAATCGCAGCATACATCTTCTCTCACGCTGTTTAAGCCTTCCAGGCCCTTTCTGTGCATTACTAGATTGTTCGCAGCACATTCGTCAGCACAATGGACGTATGGAGCATCAGACATTTTTATTCATTAAGACGTCTTTGTAAATGTCGGGATGATTTTTAATGCTGTGCCAAAGTGTCTCCTCAAGCACAATCAATAAAATGGGATAAACATACACATTTCAGTGATACATTTACCGTACTTTCTAACAGTTAACTTCCTCCTACAATTTACATAATTGCAGTTGTTCAATTTTATATTGTCTGTCTGGTTTTATTGTCTGATTTATTTGATGTTTACAACAGAAAACAGGGAAATGGAGACTGTGATGCTGCTCTGCTAATGGTGTAGTATAAATACTAATATGTAAGACAAATATAAATATGAAGAAATGAAAAAAATTGGTGACAAAGGCAAACATAAACTGGAATGGCACTCAGAGAATGCATACCCCTGCTGGTGTGATAACAGCCAATTTCACCTACTGACAGAGGAGAGTAGTCAAAATCCTGACTTGTTCCTCCATTAAATCTTTGTTACATCATAAGGCAAGAATGTTAAAGAATGTGACCAGGGAATTTCTCAGTTGGTTTTTAAAGCTATGGTGTGTAGAATTTAGGGGTATTTATTAATAACATAAATGGAATATAGCTTTCATAATCATCTGTTCAAACGAATCAGTGTGTTTTCATAAGCTTAGAATGAGCCCTTTGTGTCTAAATGGGAGCGGGCCCCCTTCATGGAGGCTGCAATATTACAGCACCATGTTGATACAGTAGCCCAAAACTGACATACTTACTCTGCCTTTCGCATTTTGCAGCATGGACAGAAAACTGGAGAAAAAAGATGATTAATCAGTGGTTCCTCCCCTACACACTGTCTACTGGTTGCTATTGCAGGCTAACAAGTTTGAGAACCCTCATTTTTGTGAAATGGAGGATCACACATATTGCTTATCACAAAGAAGGCAAGGGAGCATGAATCCCTGTCGCCAAAGAAGCGAAAATGTGAAAGGAAACAAAATCACAACCGGGACATTATAATGCAATCTACAACCTCACCACTAGATGACACTAAATCCTGCACACTGTAGCTTTAAAGACGGTATCCAATCTTTAATGTGGCTGGATTACAGGGGTTACGGATAGGGTGCAAGGGATGAGTTAGGGACAAATTGAGAGGAGGCTTTTCCTCAAGTGTGACAGACAGACACACAGACACTCTGTAGGACTACAAAGAGGAATTAAAGAGTTAATTTGCAAAACCCTCTAAGTCCAAAACCACAAATTTTTAGTTGAGGCCAACATGAACTTGGCTGCTTAGGTAACTATCAGTGTGCAAAATATTAAAGAATTTGAACATACGATTTTCATTTTATTTATGGAAATCTGTGAATTTTCTAATGCGTTTTCCTTTAAATTCCCACTTTAAATGGCATTTTCCTCCATTTAACAAAAGTGGACTTAGAGGGTTTTGCAAGTGAACTCTTCAATTGCTCTTTGTAGTCCTACAGATTGTCTCTGTGTCTGTCTGTCACACTTGAGGAAAAGCCTCCTCTGAGTGTATTGTTTCATACAGGGGAAGGGTCAAGATGCAGCCATCCTCAAAGAAAGGATCATATAGGGAACTGTTGACTAGTCCAGCATTTTTCCTCATACTTGTGATCCATTTATCATTTTTCTGGTATCTTGCATCCATCTGTAGAAGAAGCAGTATGAAACGGTATAAACACCATTCACACAGTTGACCATTCAGGACACAAGACTGGCACAGTTGTCAAAATTTTGTAGTCGCAAAGTTGCAAAACATTTTCCAGCGAGGCTCTGCACTTTCAGGTGGTTTTTTTTTTGTTGTTTTTTTGAGGATGTGTCTCCAGTCTGTTTGTCTGAGATAGTATGCAATAAATTACAAGATACTACCATGTTAAGGAATGCCACTTGTGTTCTGCAGACTCCTTGCTCAAAGAAAGGCATACAAAGGAAAACATCTTGTATCTTCTAGGGTGTCACAATACCAAAAATTTAGTTGCCAATACCAATACCAGTGAAAATACATGATTGATACCAAATTTGATACCAATTCGATAAATAAATAATTAAAAAAATAGAAGTCAAAGAGGTCAAACAGAGGTGTTGTTTAGACAACAAATTATTCTTTGAAGCTTTAATTAAACATTCACAATTAGTATTTACTAAATACATACAATAAAATCGTATGACCCAGACATACAATAGATAAAGAAAAATCTACTGCAGTTAATTAAATTAAGTGTTAGTTGATCTGGAGTTGTTCTGTATATCTAGTCAATAATGACTATAATATTACTAGTTGGAGAAGCCAAAAGAAAAATGAATTTTAATATTATAGTATTGTGGTACAAATTATTTGACCAGTAGATGTCAGGATGACGGTGAGATGCTGTGGCGACATCTAACGGAGTAGCTAGAAGAAGAAGATGTTAATATGACACTTCAAGTAAGGAAGCTTTTAGTGAAGCCTGGGAGTCACCAAACGACACTTAAACGAGACAGTTCAATCTTGTCAGTCATATCTAACACCACTCTGTGACTTTTTTCTTTAGCCAGCTTTCTTTTTTTTCTTTTTTTTTACTAACGATATAATGTTGTGTGGTGGCTAGCTGTCCCTGACTCCACTGTATGTCCTAACGAGGTGCTACGAAGCGCTGATTCATAGTGGGGCTCGGCTAATACACACTTCAAACATTGTACAGATGCCGGGCTGCCAGATTTGTTCAAGTTTGATGTGCAGCTGCAGACTGGATATATCTATTTAAAGCGCAAACATTATGGATTAATTACAGGACACAGAACGGTCAGGATGGTACTACAAGCTAGGGTTACATTACACAATAACACATTGTTAACACAAATTGAAACTCACTCATCTTCAGCTCTGGATCCATCTTTTAGGTGCGTGTTTCTGAAATGCATGATGGCGTGTTTGGAAACGGCTTTTGTGAATCAATTATTGCTCCTCATCTGCTTCAAACAATAAGTACTGTGTCTGACTCTGCTCTTGTTAACGAGTTGAAGCGGAGCCATTTCTGCTGCAGCACCCGTTGTTTTTCCATGCTTGGAATTTAACGACAGTTCAGTCAGACAACTCATGTTAAGAATCTTTATTTGAGCAACAGCACATAGTTAGAGTTTGGCGCCTGGGCTGCGACCACATCGCTCCTCGCAGATCAAGCTTGCAATATTGGGGAGTGATGATTAGGATCCAAATTATACACCTCCCGTCGGAGCCTACAGGTGGAAGCTGGGGTGGAGGAGGGGGTTGATCACAAAGCGATGTTACCGGTGTTGGCAGCGTTTGTAGGGCAGGGGGGAAGAGCTGGGAAGTTGACTTGAATAACCCGCCTTATTTGCAGGATGTGATTGGTGATTGGTAGTTATGTAAAGAGTGAAGCATGATGAATTAATGTACATGAAATCAGCTCGAGTTGTCTGCCAGAACTTGCCAACAGGTTCGCTCCATTTATGGAAAAGCTGCGTCCTCTGTCCCAACGATACTACCGACACAGTAGAAAAAATAGTATTTTGTTATTGACTTGGTACCGAGGTACCAATATAACAGAACAAGAAGAAAAGCTGAACACACCCCAAATGCATTTGCATTTTAGTGTCTTGTCCAAGGACACAGACAGGTACCATGAAGTGGACCCCAGTCTATAGATCAGTAGCCCAACTCCTCTGCCACAGATCCACCTGCTGTACTTTAGTGAGACATATTATTTAAAAAACACATGCATAATAGCAATATTACAGTACATCTGAATTACAGCTTTGGCATGATGCAAATGTGT
>OMMV01188064.1:0-20998 GCA_900302635.1 Chatrabus melanurus | reverse complement strand
GGCTGTGACAACATGCAAACAGCATTCCCAGGAGAGTCCCCAGAATGCCCCAGAACATGTCCAAAAAAATCTTGCGACACAGGCACTCCCGAAATACTCCCACAGGCGTCGCAGTGGCGCAAACCCATCTAAAACCTGACCTGAACCATTCTCCATTTGTGTCGCACATGATACAGTCGCCCCCCCTGTGAAGATGCTGGCATCAGGGTCCCTCAAAACCCCCACAATTACAAGAAATGTCCACACTGTATTTTATGAAATAATAATAATAATAACATACAAGCATAGTAATAAGATAAATGCATGATAATAACTTACATTTTAGAGGCAAGCTGTCACTTCGCGAGCTGTCAGACAGGTGACAATAAACAGCGTTCCGTCTGGATGTAAAAATAATCCACAATTCATAAACTGCTGGCTTCTGATGCGACTGACAGGAGGTGCATTCCAGGTAAAAACGTGTAATGAACAAATAAAGTCCACATTACAGTCCATCACACGGTAGAAATGTCCACCTGTTCCTGCTGCGCAGCGCAGCGCACATTAAAGCCACCATCTGCAGGTATTGTGGGACGGATCATATTACATCCAACATGAAGTTTTTTTTAACATTATGACATGAAAGTATGACGTATGCATCAAATTTATATTAAACTATATATAAATGTGATTCATATGTGATAATTGCCGCCCGGCATTCGCTCAACATCCAAGCGCATTTTTGGCCCGAATATCGGCGAGAGATCCCATACATGACGAGCGAATGCCGCATGCATGTCGAGCGTCATGCGTGTGACATCCGGTATTGTGTCGCACCTCCACTTCAGTGTGAGTGCAAGTGCGACCTTGCCACTATTCGCTTATTTCCTCGCAATTTCGTGTCTCCATCTGGTTGCCACCAATCACAGCCCATTGTGATAGGCCCCTAAGAAACTGATGAAGTAGTTGGAGGCATCACAGAAATGTGACATTGTCCACTTTTAAGACAGCGTTCCATCATCATGACCTGAGAGGCTGTAGACCAAGGAAGAAGCCATTAATCCAAATTTGAAATTTTAAAAAAGGCTCTGCTTTTCAGTGATTTTACAGTGATCAACTGTAAACTTTTGTCTAGTCCCTACTGTATGTGTTTACTTGTCATTAAAGTGGTCATATTTATACTGTTTTACAATCCTTATCCACTCCACTCCAACATAAAGCTGTGAATGGGGATGCTACAGGCATATATTGTACCATTCCCAGTTTCTCCACTCACATCCAAAGAAGCCTATAATTCATTCAGAGCTGTCATGGGTGTCTTGGTGGCTTCCCTCATTAGTCTCCTTCCAGCATGGTCACTCAATTTTTGAGAACTGCCTACTTGACACAGATTTACCATGGAGTACCATACTGTTTGTATGTAAGTATAAGTGGTTTGAATCAGATTTGCTGAAATCTGATTTAATGGTTTTTGTTTTTGCTTTTCAGACTTTCAAAAATAAATCTGAATATAATCTGGATTTGCCAAAAATCAGATTTGGACTGACAGTCTGAACATAGCCATAGGTTTCTGGCCAAAACATTCTGCCATTTTCATTTTGTTGTTGTTCCAGTAGAGCTGTTTCTTCTTCATTCTATCTTGCACTGCTCTTGTGGTTTTACTGCCACAGTGGTAATGGTGCCCACATGACCGATGTGGAGATTACAATTTACAGCTGTGCTGCATATATTTTTGTGGCTGTGCACAAAAAATTCTTGAAAGAAATGATGAATACATGTGACGTTGTTCAGTGTGTAAATTGTGTAATTAACGTGCCCTTAAAAGGGGCGTCAGTGTATATGACAAGAAATTTTGTTATTCTTTTTAAGTCAAACTTATTTATGCAGTATCCTTTTCCATTTTTTCATCCTCGTGATGTACTGTGTAACATCACATTTTTGTATTGCAATATACCGTGCCACTCACAATCATTGCTAAGCATAGTTGTCACACATAATGTAATTTCAATGTGAAATCAAAGAAAAAAATAGAAAAAGAAAATCCCTATTTTTTTCGCTCTCTTTGCTTTTCTCTCTGTCTCACACACATATTATCACGCTCACAATACCATGCACTGACATTTGACATGTCTCTGGTCCATTCTCGGTGTAGGTCTTTGAGTTCAGTATACAACGTACACTTTGGCCTTGGGTTACACACTCGACTGAATTAGGGAAATGGTGCACACATGCACACACCAACCTCACATGGCTCACATGGACGCAGATCTCTATTAAGTTAAAGAAGAGAGTTGAGTGTCTTCTTCCATTGCAAGGGCTTTTATGTGATAAGATCGGATTGGGGTGCTCTCAATATGCAGGATTTCTGAGCACATCAAACAACAGTAAACCACATCACAGAGGCAGGAAGAACTCTGCTCCATTAGCCAGCCCATAAAGAACATGTGTGTGTAACAGGAGAGGTAGCCTTTACAAAAGGTTTACACACAAAGGACAAACACACACATGTATGCATTCCCTGACATATTTGCAGATTGGTGTGCATTTTAGTGCAAACTGCATATACACCCATGCTCTTTTGCACACATTCGTGCAAAAACATAGCGGTACTTGTATTGTGCAAATACATGCATCTAAGAGACGGACTTTATCAGTATCATCTGCATTTCATTCATTCCAACTGGGTCTTAAGCTAAAAGTAATGGTCTGATTAAAAAAAAAATGAAACACAGGCTTGGCTGGAATAGTGGCCTAGTAACAGTGACATAAAAAACAAAACTGGATTTCAGGAATCAGTTCACTGCCCAGATGGCAATCATTACCTTTATTAGTGCACAACATGGTACAGATATACCCTCAATGCACGAACGCACACATCCACACCCTACAAAACAGTCTCTCTACAACTGTATTGGTCTTCTGACTCTCTATCCTGTCTTGCTTCAGTTTTGCAGAGAGAAACTCTTCTTATGAGGTGTTTTGTGACAAAAGCCCAAAGAAACACCATCATGCTATGAGAAAGAATGAGCAAAAGACAGAGATAGGGAGTTTGGGTTTGATGGAGGGAAAGTTGGAGAGAAGTTGGCCTAGTTTAAGTTTACCCATTTTTCTTGATTTTTCTCTACATTCATTTGATTTGAAACAGATCTTCCTCATGTCTGCTGTCCAAGCCACAGGCTGTGAGATATCACCCTCGAGTCAGGCTCCATAGGATCCAATTCAAACTGGATGTCCCCATCAGTCACTATGACTGGCCTTGCTCAGCAATGAAAGGATGTCTTAATAGTCCACTGTTCAGAAGTGAGGCAAAAACCTCATAGAAAAAGAAATAAATATATAGCTATGCAATAATAGCGTAGAGCTTTGTATATTTGTAACACTGAGGTTTCCGGAGCTAATCCCACCCGTCCCTCAACATAGCTGACTCAAATTTGGCACAGTGCTCCACTATAGGGTGGGCCACAGCATGCCTAATTTTCAGCATGATCCTACCGGAACTTTATGGGCCCCATTTTAATGGTGGACGCAAAAAAGACTTGCGCAAATGGCACCAGCCCATTTAGGGTGTGTCCGGTGCACTTTGCTATTTATAAGTGGCGTGAAATACCAACGCAAAGCTGGGTGCTGTGCGCAAAAGGGTTGGATTTACTCTGTTCATTATTCATAGGTGTTTTGTAGTGTGAACATGATATCGATCAATCAGAGTGGCCCCTGCCCTTCCTTTTAAACTCGAGTGTGCCAGGAACACAGTTCTGTGGTATTGAGGAAACAGATGCAAATGAAAGGATATCTAGCTTGTTAATGGGTTAGTGGCAACCTGTCAGAGTGCACAGCAGACATCGGCCACCAAAGCAACCTGAGGTGAAGCCTGCAGCCAGGATTTTTTGCTTCTTTTTTTTTTTTTGCTATGAGTGTTTACTTTTATTTAGTTTCATGGTTGTTTTTAATTCACTTGTATTTTATGCATGTCACCTGTCTCTGAGAGAGAGAGAGAGAGGGAGGGAGAGAGAGAGAGGGGAGGGAAGGAGAGACAGCTCTCTTGTAAAGTATGAGCTTTTTTCTCCCTCCTCCTGCCCTATTTTTCCTTTCCCTTCAGTTCCCATAATACACATCTCCGCCGGCCACGGGGGATATAGAATAGCGCTCTGTCCATCAGTGTGTGCGTCCATCTGTCACGTTTTTCTTTCAACACAGTAACTTCTGAATGCCTTATCTAATTCATTCCAAAATTGATATGCATAATCATATGCTACATTTCCTCACACTATGTACTGTTGGCCCATTTATCAGTCAGGATTGTTATAACAAAACCACTTCAAACACTGTGGACTCTGTACATTATGTCATTGTTGATCAATGTTGACAGCCTCTTTCTGATTGATTCCAAAATGTATATGCATAATCATATACTAAGGTTCCCCACCCTATGAACCTTTGGGCCATATAACATTTGTGTTTGCATGCGGTCATCCTTTTCTGGAATATGAGTGTGATTTATATGAATGTTGCAGTTACTACTGGTGGAGGATACTCGGCCACATGGTGCCTTGTTGTAGTGTACATTTGTTTTGAACGTGCTTATGTAAGGCACAGTGAGTGCTGCGTTCTTTGCACAGCACACGAAAGCCCTGGACTTTAGACCAGGTTTGTGGTGGTCTAAGATATCAATGCGCCAGCTCTGGGCCCAACCACACATCATGTTTAGACCAGCACACCCACAGGAGTGCAAGTGGTATTGCTATTCAGAGGAAGCGGGTGCTGGGCGTAAAAATGACAACCGCGTCAGGTGGAAACTAGCAATAATACTTGCGCTGGGCTTTGCACTGCTTTCCGCCGGGTGTACGATAGGGCACTAAAAGTCATTGTAGTTCAAAACTCACTTTTCAGCTTTAGTCATACAGTTTCTTCCCACTCCTTGAGATTTTGCACACTACTTCACCACCGTGCTTGCCTATCTATACTTATATTTTCAGATAGATAGATAGATAGATTATCATATACAAACTGAAAAAAGGAACAAAATGGACAAAATGGAATGGAAAAAAGGAACAAAATGTGTCTGTTTTGTGCCCAAAGGTTGGGCAAAAAAAAAGTTGGGCTACCAATATGTACCCATGGGTCCAATTCCTGGTCACGGTACCTGTCTGTGTCCTTGGACAAGACACTTCATCTGCATTTGTTACAGTCCACCCAGCTGTAAATGGTTACCAGCCTAGGCTGGAGAAGTAACCTGTGATGGCCTGGCATCCCATCCAGGGGGAGTCGTTGACTCTCATCCGCTTCACACTATGGAATCCGGGGATGAGCACCAGTGTCAATGGGCCTCAAGGCCTATGTAGTGCTTACTACTACTATTATAACAACGACTACTACTGCTACTACTCCCAACATCCTAAAAGTTGTTGTGTGTTTTTCCCTACTGGATGGGCCTCCTCTAAATTTGCTGCCCACTTTCATCGGGGACTGAGCCAATGCATACCACCACTTTCTCCTAGCCAAACTAATAATGGAGAAAAGCAAGAAGGTGAACCATAATGTACAGAGACACTTTTGTGCCACTGACAAATAAAATGGGTGAAATGGAGATAGAAGGCCCACCCTGCTCTCTGCTAAACCCTCCTAATGTGTATTAATCCCGCAGATTAGGCTGTCTTCTAGCATTACAGACATTCCCATGTCTGTCAGTGATGTTCTGCCCACTGAGGTTAGCATATAATGCTGAAGATGACATGCACGCAAACAGTATTACACTCGCTGATGCCACGAAGGACGCCATCACAGAGTGAGCACGCAAACGAGGCTGAGCCTCGTGCATGCGTGGGTGAGTGGGTGCATGTGTGCATTGTGAACGCTTGTGTCGTAGAGGAGAAAGAGGTGGCTAGCGAAACAGAGGGTGTTCAGAGAAGAGTTATGCACTGTGGCAGGTCCTAATTGCTTGCGGCTCCTGTTGTGTGTTTGGCTTTGTTTGAGCATGTCCAATATAACCAGTCGCAGAGGAGCCTCTGCCAGAGCAAATACACACACAAACACAGAGCTGAACCGTAGAAAAGGCTTTTATGGTGTTGAAGACTTCAGTAACGTGACACCCAGGGCAAACACTGAGGAGGAAAGTAATTGCAGCACATTGTTTAGATCCTCCTCCTGGCTCAGTTTGTTTGTCAGATTGTCTGTTTCCTGACATCAGTGTCCTGACATGTCACTTTTTAACTCATGTATGCATACATGAAAGCATACAGCACACATGCTGGATAAACACGAAACACATTCATGCATGGCCTCGTGTATTTGCACGCACGCCACGCTGCATGCACGTCAATCACAGTATGTTTCATGCTAGTGTTTTCTCAACTGCTAATACAGCAGCTGTATGTGTGATTGCAGATAATAAAAAAAAAGTAATAAAGAGTTAATTCTACTTTGCAAAATTGTATTCCTTGCATGCTCTTCGCGGCTTTTCAAGTTGACAGGCAGATTTTCGTGTCAAAATATTTGCAGGTGTGTGTGTCTATCCTTGCCAGCGGTGCCTATTTGAACCTTCTGTTGCTCTAAGGTGGTCTTCAGTGCATTTTCTGTGCAAAATTAGAGAGATAATTTTTTCATGTGAATGTTTCTCAAAATCTGACGTGCAAGAGCACTGCATGCAAAAAAAAAGAAAGAAAAAAACCCCTATTTGCTCTCTGCTGTATTTACAGTGGCAGGAGACCTGACAGGTTTGAAACAGACACCATATTCACAACACAGACAACACACACAAACAAATATCACACATACTCACTGACAGAACCGGGGCCAGAGTAATTCCAGGACTCTGCCGTCACACTTTAACCAGTGGTCTCAAAGTCAGTCTGTGAAGGTGCAGGTTTTCATTACAACCACTGATTAACATCACTTTGAACAAATTGGGAAATCACCCGCTCATGTGATCCACAGGAAAGAAAACACTTTATGCATCGTGTTGAGGCGACTAAATCATATGCAACATTTTGGAGCTTTTTAACTGCATCAGAAGCAAGAACCATACACTATCTGGACTGGCACTAGATATATTTCTGGTTATGGTTTGTGTCTCCAGTTGCTGCAGTCAGAACTCTGCCACATGTCCTCGCTTCAGTAAATGATGACATGTGGTGTGCGTCTTTCATCATCTCAGTGCATGATTAGCATAAGGAAGGCGTTAATCCTTCCTGCCACAACAATGGAGACAGTTATTTCTTTTGCTCTTAGGTTTACACAAAAACCAACACTTTTTGTCTTTGGAGAAAAATCATGGCTACAGATGCACATTATGGGTAGCGAGGAAGAATTGCAGCACAGACCACAACAAAGAAGACTGGTAAGGCCTCCGACCAGATTACAATAAGTGCTTGTACTTCATCATTAAACCAAAGCATTGTCCTTTTATTCATTATTTTCTATGTTCAGGGGTACAAAATAGCCAAACCGCTACTCACAACAGGCAAAAAAGCTATGGAGGTCACTGCCACTTTTTAACATGTCTACAGAGTGGTGTAATAGGGTGTAACCAGCGAGCGAACAGCAGTGCAGTAGCCTTACCACTGTGGTCCTTTTTGGTTCCTGTAAGGAGCACATGTCAAACTGGGACCAAATAACAAAACTATAACTACAATCAGAACCCTGCTCAATGGAAAACCACCCATTCTAATTTGGGGTACCAAAAAAGTACGGCACTGTAGTAGTGGAGAAGGGACCTTACATCATGTTCTGGGGAATAGGAAGATATTCTGTATATACAGTAGGTCAATTATGTGACGCTGCTGTCTATATCGGCCCTGTGGCCCATTGGTGCTGGTGCTTATCCCCAGATACCGTAGCGTGAAGTGGATGAGAGTTTACGGGACGCCAGTCCATCGCAGGTTACTTCCCCAGCCAAGGCTGGTACCCATATACAAGTGGGTAGACTAGGACAATGCCGATGAAATGTCTTTTCCAAGGACACAGACAAGTAATGTGAATGGGAATCAAACTCAGGTCTTCATATTGGTAGCCAAAATAAAACTACAACAGAAAAGACCTTTTTTTGTATCTTCAGTCAAACATCACTCAAATGCACTTTCAGGAGCAGGAAGATTGGCTCATTGAGAACCTGTAAGAATCATTACAGACTGGTCAACACTCTTAGGATTGTCAAAGGTGATGGGGTTCATCCATTTCCGACAGCCAGACAGTCACGTATATCTTCTATGATGATGACCAGTGATCACTGATCAGTAAATAGGGTTATTTTTTTTTAAATTTCACAACCTTTCATAATAATAAAAATGGATCATAACAACAGGTAATATGCCAAATGTGACTTTTCAGCGCTCCCATTCACTCGGGTTCACCACAGTGGATCCTGCATGGATCAGCATCTTCATTTGGCACAAGTTTTTTGTTGGATGGCCTTCCTGACTAACTTCAGATCTACAAGGAAAAAAGAACCTAATATGCATGTTTTTGATGGTTGGAGGAAACCCACGTGGACATGGGAAGAACATGCAAACTCCACACAGAAAGGAACTTGGCATCAGTGGACTTGATCCAAGGATATTTAAGCTGTGAGGCAAGATTGCTAACGAGTGTGCCACCATCCTCCAAAAAAAAACATTTCCGCCCATATTCTCATAAACTCTGACTGTTGCAGGGATAGGGGGCATGAAATACAGATATGGATGTTTTTTTCTGACATGTTCAGACAATGTTTGAATGAGCTCTCTGACATTAAGATTACAGCCACATTAAGGGTTTACTCAGAGAGTCCGTGACCAATTTCTTTCTGCAATTACTACACTGCGAGGGTCTTCAGGATATTACAACAAAGCGTACGGAAGCAAAGTTGGACATTAAAAAACAGCCATTGCCGAAGAAAAGGATTAGTATAATTTCTGCAGTGTTTTTGATTCTCCTGAATTCAGTACATTTGTATGGATGTGTGTGTGTGTGAGAGAGAACGAGGATACATGAGGAACTCATTTAGTTAATAAGACCACTCTCACCTGCATCTCACCAACATCAGTGGAGCTCATGCACATCTTTACACAATACACATGCCCGGTCACGGCATGCTTAAACAGCCTGTAGTTAGTGCAATATTAGAGCAAACTCCGACAGAAACTAAGTATTACGAAAGTAAAGGTCACAGCTATGCCACTCCTAAATATTTATAACACCGCAGAATGATAATTTAAGAGTCGATGTTGCATCAAGGACTCTGTTGTGCACAAAGACACACGCTTGTATGTAATGATAGCCGGCGAGTGGAAGTCATTGTTAAAGTAACTGACGTAACCTGCGTAGGAAGCTGGCTTGGCTGTGTTTTATCTATCTTGGAATCTGTGAGTCTGTCAGCAGCATCTGCCTGCACACTCCCACTGGCCTCTTTATTATACACCAGACATATGCCGGAATCAGGTGTGCGGGAGGGCGGAGTGCACAGCCTGTGTTGATGCGTGTGGGTCATTTTATATTGTTGGAGCATGTTTGGCATACGTGTGTCACAGCAGGCAAAACTGCACGGTGACGAAAGCGAGGTTACTCAGTCCGGTAACAGAACCCGATGCAGGAATCTAACAGGTCAAGGAGCTACTGTAATAATTACAAGGTCACGGTGGCTAGTAGACAACATTAGCAAATGCAGAAAACATTTACAATTCAGCCACCGTACAAGACACACTTTTGCAGTTTCATGTCGTATTCTTGCATGCACATGTATGCACACGTATCCATGCTTGCATCTTCCATTTTTATACGCTTGTAAAATTTAGAAGCGTGCAAAGTACTCAATAAAAAAGAATTGCCATTACAAAAAGTGTCTTCTTTACACGAAACCTTTGCAGTACAGGTATGTTTCTGTTGGCAATTCACACCAACTGGTGAACAAGTGAATGCAATGACGTAACAGGCTCAGTGCTCCAGAGGCATGATCTGTCTGCACCAGCCTCAATGTGCAAATTACCCAGATTATAGAGTGGTGTGGGTGCATATGTGCACTTATGTCTACATACTTGTCTGCTGTGCATGTGCATTTCGCTGTGTACGCTGGGACAAATGACTGTGTGTATGTGAGTGTGCTGAGATATGTATGGAGTTCCATTAGTGGGTTCCTGTGTGTATTGACAAGGGGATAATAGTGAGGTTTTTATCAGAAGGCCAGGTAGTAATCATGTTAGTCTTTGATCCCCTGATCCTCACAGATCTGACTAAATACATAGCAGACCTGTCCAGACCGAGATACAGTTGCTCTAATCAGCACCCTCACCTCGCTCTCTGTGCACGTGTGTCTAGGCATGGCTTTCTGTCTAGATTGTTGTCTCACTTTACTTAATTTCTTTGTTTAAATAATTTTTTCCCCCTCTGTTCACTTCAAAGTGCTTTAAAGCTGGGGTAATGAAGTGAATATATGTTAGTATGTGGTCAGAGTGGAGCAGACTGTAAAGAAAGCATGTGGTTCCTGCTGCTTCAACACAAAGCAGAGCACTTTTTGTTACATTTTTACCATCTTTCATTAAAAGAAAGCTATTATTTGAGGCTGGTTTCATAACATCACTAATTATTAGCAGATGTGTGTATATGTGTGTGCACGTGTGTGCATGCTCTATATGGATTTACTATTGTATGAGTCTATGAAAGCTCGTATTACATTATATGTCTTATAGTTAGGTTGCTTACATATAGAAATGCATGTTCAGTACTGTGCAAAGGTTTTGACATCATTTAATGCGCCTACAGCCTTTGAAACTAAATAAACTGCTAATTATTTAATATATATTCTATGCAATTAGCAGGGCAAGTATAGGATTAATGGAGTTAGTCAGTGAGTGAGTGGGTCCGCAAAATTTTTGCAAGAAATTTTGTAAAAACTATTGCATATTCAGATTTGAAATGTTAGGTTCTGGTAGCTGCAGATGAGGATGTGCATCTTTTGATATGTACAATGACAAGAACAAAAAAAAAATAGACAGAAAGCCCTATCAAGTTGCTTGTGAAGCCTTGTTGATAACTGCAGGGTTCTGGTAGCCACTAAGGCTGACAGCATGAACCCAAGATATTTCATGTTTTTTTCTGGTCAGCTTCATTTCATTTGTTAATATATACATCCATTCCTGCATTCAAGGTCTGCAACACATTCCAAAAAAAGTTGAGATGCTAAAGCATTTACCACTTTGTAATGTTGCAATTCCTTCTCGCAACACTTAAAAGATGTTTTGGCAGTGATGAAGCGTTTCAGGGGTTATTTTGTCACGTTCTTCCTGAAAACATCTTAAGGTGTTCAACAGTACAAGGTCATCATTGTTACATTTTTCATTTCAAAATTCTCCACACATTGTCTATTGGGGACAGGTCAGGACTGCAGGCAGGTCAGTCCAGTACCCATATCCCCTTCTTCCACAGCCGTGCATTTGTAATGTATGCAGAATGTGGTTTTGCATTGTCTTGTTGAAAAATGCATGGACATCCCTGCAAAAGATGTCGTCTTGAGGTCAACATTGCTCTAAAATCTCAATGTACTTTTCTGCATTAATGCTGCCATCCCAGAAGTGTATATTACCTTTTCCAAGGGCACTGACACAACCCCAAACTATGACAGACCCTGGCTTTTGGACTTCTTGCTGATAACAGTCTGGATGGTCCTTTTAGTCTTTGATCTGGCGCACACAGCGTCCATTTCTTCCAAAAAAGATTTGGAGTACTGATTCTTCTGACCACAATACACGTTTCCACTGTGTGATGGTCCAACCCAGATGCTTCCTAGCCCAGAGAAGTTAACGCCGCTTCTGGACAAGGTTAACATAAGGCTTTTTTTTTTTTTTTTTGCAGAGTAAAGTTTTAAGTGGGATTTGTGAATGTTACTCCTTATCATAGTGGTTGACAAAGGTTTTCCAAAGTAATCACTTGCCCATGTGGTTATATCAGCTATTGATGAATGACAGTTCTTGCTGCAGTGCCGTTTGAGGGATCCGAAATCATGGGTGTTCAGCTTAGGCTTGCGCCCTTGTCCTTTATGCACTGAAATTCCTCCAGATTCCTTGAATTGTTTAATGATATTATGCACTGTAGAGGGAGAAATATGCAAATGCCATGCAATCTTTCTTTGAGAACATTGTTTTTAAACATTTCAAAATTTTTCTCATGCATTTGTTGACAAACTGGAGATCCTCTACCCATCTTTGCTCCTCAAAGACTCAGCCTTTTGTGGATACCGGTTTTGTACCAAATCATGATTACAATCACTTGTTGATATCACATGTTTGAAATATCATCATTATTTAATTTTTTTGCCTCATTACTACCCCTAAATTGCCCCATCCCAACTTTTTTTTTTGGACTGTCTTGAAGGCCTTAATGCAGGAATGGTTGTATATTAACAAATGAATTGAAGTTGACCAGACAAAACATGAAATATCTTTGGTTCATACTGTCTGCAATGAAATAGAAGTCAAAGTAAATGTAAGAATCACATTTTTAATGCGAATTTTTCATATTGTCTAAACTTTTTCTGATTTGGGGTTGTAAATACATATAAATGAATAAAACATATGAGCACTTTTCAGGCCCTATCTTGATGATCTATAGTGCACAATGCTGCTTACATGGTGCATAATCTGAGCAATAAAATAAGGCGCAAATAAGGGGGTGTTTTTATTTTTTAAATTAGTCATGGGTGTGTTTTAGGCATAACATGAAATAAGCCAATCAGATTGTCATCTGTCATTTTCTTTAAGAGCTGGGGTGCGCCAGCAACTGGCACACTGCTATTTAGACAGCGGACAAAAGTGAGAGATTTTCTAGTGACTTGCTGGATCTGTGCGCAAAGTGTCAAAATGTGTGACTGGAGAGCAGCCGCCAAAGCTCCCCGAGGTGAAGCAACAGCCACCATATTTTTTTTTTTCGGTTAGTGTTTACTTTTGTGTTTGTTGTTTTCAGTTCAGTTTCATTGTGTGTACAAGCAAAGTGTATGCACGTCTGGATCTGTCTATGTAAGACATATCTGCATATTGCTCCATATAAAAAGCAGGAAAATGCTAAGCTCAACATTTGACCAGGTTTTTGTTGGTCTATGGCGCAATCATTTTCTGCTACCTCACAAAAGCAATGCTCCAACACTGCTCCAGAACACACCTCACATTGGACCAACATGCCTGTGGGCACACAAATAAGCACAAGTCAACTTGCTATTGAAAGAACATTGGTGAAGGGCATGAAAATGACAACTGTGTCAGTTGGAAACTAGCAATTACACTTGCACAGTGCTGAAGCTGATAGGACCCTTCATCTTGAAAAATACATAATCTGGTTAGGTTATACAACCACATAATTTCTGTTAAGTGGTCTCTGGTAATTTATAAGAAAATCTGGTTGTATTTAATCAGGTTTTTACTATACTTTTTAAATATAAGTGATAATTGATTATTTTTTAATGATATAGAAAAAAACACTTCATATTTGTTGTAATGGGAATGATTTTACATTACAAACACCACCTATTTTTTAAAATCAAAATTCCATGATACTTTTATGGTTCAGTACATCACAGAGGGGAGTGGTGGCTCAGTGGTTAGAGCACTGGCCTTCTGTGCAGAAGGTTGCCGGTTCGAGGCCCGGCTTGGATTGGCCCCCCTTCCTGCCCATCCAGCAGTAAAAGGGGTACCTTTTTTACTAACAGTTGGGTGGAAGGTATAAGGCGGCGAGGAAAGGAACTGGCCACCCTACCTCATCATGCTGTGGCCCTGCACATGTGCTTCTCTAACTGGCACATCCCCTACATGCAGTAATGAGTATTGGACTCACCTTACATCTAAGTAACTGTAAAAAATATCTCATGCTGTGGCTTCAGCAGTTGACTATTTTCAAGTAATTGGAAAGACTGTGGTTTGCTGACGTGTCTAAAATATTGTTAGTTTTGATATTTTTAATGAAGACAGAAAGCAGACTGTGGTCAGCTAGAAATATGGTCAATTATAATTTTTGCAAAAACAAGCTGACCAAAGCTGCAGCTTAATCCACGACTCTGCTCTCCACCCTGAAGTCAAATATGTTCCACAAGCCATGTTTCCTCAAAATCTGCCAAAATATGGCTGCACACATCCTGTTTGTAGCTTGTGCAGTTAGCCACTGACTTACAGAAGCAGTGTAATCAGTCACATTTTGATGAAAATATCAGCATTTTCGAACAAATGTGGTGGAAAGCAGATCAGAGGATGATGCTGTGTGAGTAATTTGAGAAGTTTCTGAGGACATTCTGGTCCATTTTTTTCTTCCGTCTTGCAGTGTGGTCATTGCACAGTCAACACAGGTCAACCTTATACAGCTTCAGCGTGAAAGCGTTCAATGTGTGAAACAAATGTATTCCTCGATTTAGTCGAGTTTCTCAAGGAATCATTTCAATCTTCATCACATAGAAGACTGAAAGCATGTTTCACAGGATTAATTTATGAAAAAAAGCATGTTCTCTGCTGGGAAAACATGCAACACATTGTGGGTAATGTAGTTCTTTGGCCTTCCAGTTTTTATAATGGTTGAGCTCATGCGGCTGTGATTTGAAATTGCTGATTGGCTGATGGAGTGTGGGGTGAATGTTAGTGTGACCTTGCATGTCCTTTGCACACTGACGGGAAATGGACTCGTCCAAGCTCCAAGGAAAGCTATAATTCCAAGAGCAATACCGGCCAAAGTGGCGTGCAGACATTCTCTCTTCTCATGCACGCGTATGTGCACTCTCAACTTGCACTTGCGTAAAGTAAATGTGCTGTAGTAACCACATGAATTGAGTTGTGTAATTGTCTGGCAAAGCATTGTGGGAAACGGCCCATCCAGTTCTGTCCCTTCACCTCAAACCACTTTTTAAACATGGACTCCCATCGTCATGACAGTGCTATCCAGGAAATTGCTGAATGTGTGTGCACGTGTGTTTGAATGTGTGCACTGGTCTTTGTGCGTTGAAGGCTTCTATAAGGGAAGTGAGTGTGGTGGCCTCCCATTCCACCGCATGTCGGCTGTGGTTCAACTGTGGTCCACCGCCAGGCCCTACATTTGGAACACAGAGAAAATACACCAGGGGTACTCACTCCCACTGTTTTCTGGGCCCGTCTTTCATCAGTTTGTGTGTATGTGTGTATTTTGGGCACACATTTGTGTGTTTGTGTGTGCACATGTGTTACAGTGCGCCACTGTGCTGTACTCTTTGCCCCTGATATTTTAAGGCTTTTTGGCCCCGTGTCAGGAGAGCACGCTGTATTTCCAGGCCACAGTTAGCGATGACCGGAGTGAGAGAATCCGTGTGGAGGACAGGAAAGGCAGGAGGAATGGGGAGAGAGGAAAGCAAGGCGGGTAATTGAAGGGTTCAGGGTAATAGTTAGGCCAATGACGGCTGTTTCAACGTGTTTGCATAACCTACTTGAACTTAATATTTAGCCCAACTCTGGGTGAGTATAGGGCACGTCAGACCCGAATAGAGAATGATAGAGGGGTAGGAGAAGTAGAATGATAGAAGAGAAGTCAGAGGAAGAAATGATGCCATCCTCTTTCCCCGATAAGAGGCCCCTTTCTTTGATCGGCAAACGAAAGGTAGGGGAGAGGGAGTGATGGTATGAGGATGAAGAAAGAACTAGGGAATGAGCAACTGTTTGACAAAAGGGTATTGTAACACAATGAAACACGATGATGCAGAAGTGCTTCTGCTGGTATGTTCAGTTTACATTACTGACAGTGTTGAGTACAGCGCAGAGGATCAGGCCTGTCGGTATGGTATATTTTCACTCATGTAAGTCGGTAAGCAATATCTTTGAGCCATTTGTCACAAGGTATATGTGATTTGTATGGAATAAAGCACAACAGTCATCTATGTGTGTCTGTGTGTGTGTGTATGTGTAGACAGAGTTGAGTGTCATCTGCATAACTGTAAGTAATTCCCTAAATGCCACGGACTTCCGTTCTGACGTTTCCGGATGTTTCAGCCAGCTCCAGTACTTCCGTTGCATGCAGTAGCAAACATGTCATACTCTTGCCAGGAGTTGTACCTGGATCTTCCACTCAGTGGATGGCTGTGTTACTTTTACACCCCAAGAGTTGTTTTTCTGAGAGAAGAATACAAATACTGCAATCAAGCTCCCTCCATATATGCTCCTGACTCACTGCTTTTTACATTCTTTATAACAACCCCCTTGGCCTGACATATTGCACTTTACATACATTACACCCCCCCCCATCCCAAATTGTACTGCACACACACACACACACTTATGCTAGCCTAACTTAACTGTCTGGACGTGACTTACCTTGTAAACAATCGGATATCTTTGTCCGAGGCACTAAAACAATGAATGCCGAACCTCTGCTTCACCATAAGACTCTTGATCTGTTGTCGCAGCAGGCGAATTTCCTTCCACCAACAAATCAAGGACTGCAGGATCAGGACCCAAGGCGTAGTCGTGGTCCATGGGGATGTGTGCATGGTCCGGTGCGTTAACCTCCATGTCATCCTGTGGCGGCGGTCTTTGTCTTCTCTCCCAAACCCCCGGTCTTGGAAGTGGAAGGGAGAAATTATTCCACTCGAATAACGTTGGAACAGCTCCCTTTCTTAACAGTCGTCGTCCTGTCTCCGATGCTGGCTCACGGATGTCTTCTGTTTTGAAATGCCGGCTATACACCCGGGTGTGCAGCGTTACGGTAAATTTGTGAAGGAAAAGTGAAGCAACTAAGTGCATTGTTGTACTTACTAGAGGCCTGGCACAATGGCACAGCAATGTTCAGCTGTTGTGCCACATGTTCTCTGGTAATTTAAACTTTTTCATTTTCGACTAGCTTAGCAACCGCCTAGCTGGGAATGAGAAGTGGAAGTGTAGGCTAACGGAAGTGTTTGTGGTGGCTGAAATTTAAACGGAAGTACGTCAGCACAAGCGGTGGCATTTAGGGAATTCCACAGCCTCACAGTATCTCCCCTAGAGGTGCTATGTAAATTGAGAGTGAGAATAGCAGAGCACCTAATACAGAACCCTGCAGTACCCCATATTTTAAGCTTGTATCTCATTGAGAGACGACTGTTTGGTGACTGTGACGACTGAATTTTTAGACGACTGCTAATTTGAAGTTTTTGGCAAACCGGGAGACCGCTCTGTCTGCTGACCACTGTGGAGCGACTCCTGGGCAATATTATTGTGTGTATGTGCGTACGCGCTACTCCCATTTTCTCTCTCACGTGCGCTTGCAGCGTTGTTATTGCACATATGTTATGGAGATATTTGTCGTATTGAGTAATTATTGACTTGCAACTATTGGAATATTTATTGATTTGTGTACGGGGGAAGTTAAACAAACGTCCATGATGAACCCATCCCACTGCGTCTCTCTGTGTGTATGTGTGCACGCGGGACGCTCGTTTTTCTCTCTTTTTCCTCTCTCTCTTCTCTCTCTCTCTCCCTCTCTGAAGTGCGGCTTTAAACAAAATATGCAATTTTTAGGAGACGACTGAAACAGACCGGAGTGGTCTATTGGTAGCGCTCTATTGAAGACTCCTTGGTGAGTAAAATGACTAGATAGAGAACAGTTACAGACAAATTAGCGAAAATAAGCAGTCGTTCATTCGCCACCAGGGTTTTGAACATTTTCAAAATCCACAGGCGAATGAAATTGAGGCGAGCAACTAATTAGTGAATGTGGATACTGATTCCGACTGCTTAGAGAATTATTTCAGACTAAATTGAGACCAAGAGCCGAATTAGACGAATGGCCATTTGTTTCACTCGCCAATCGGTTGCAAGCCCAATGAGATACGGGCTTTACTGCAGATGGTTTTGAAGTAATGTTACACAAGACGCATTGCAATCGGTTGGACAAATATGATGTCAACCATGGGAGAAGGAGGAGGAGAAGAAGAAGAAGAAAAAAAGAAGTCCTGTATAGGCCCTGAGGCTCATTGGTGCTGGTGCTTAGCTCTCGATTCTGTTGCATGAAGCGGATGAGAGTCTGTGACTCCCCCTGGATGGGCCGGTACCTACTTACAGCTGGGTGGACTGGGACAATGCAGATGAAGTGTCTTGTCCAAGAACGTAGCCAGGCCTTGGACAAAATCGAGAACCCGCCCAGAAACACCAAAATATTTATCGTCTATCTAACAATATGCAGTGATCTATAGTATCAAAAGCTGCACTGAGATCCAACAGCAGCACTGTGGTCATATCTGAATCCACAGCAAACAGAAGATCAATCACCACTTTGGCAAGTGCTGTCTCCATGGAGGGATAAGTCCTAAACACTGACTGCAATGGCATAAAGAGATCTTTATCAGACAGATAAGCCACAAGTTGCTGTGAAACTACTTTTTCAAGAATTTTCAAAAGAAAGGTAAATTAGATTTCGCCACAGATCACACATATCGCCAAACTGTGCACAAACCACGTGACAAATAGAATATCGTACAGATGTCATGCCTCAAATTTCTTCCTACTTTAGGCTGCAATCTCCTCTTTTAACCCAGTGATTCTGTAGTATAGTGAGTCCCCCCTGAACTCTGAATCAGATAGTGTTGTTTCACTTTTTGATGGAACCTTAAATTAATGCTTTGCTGTGTTTGCTTTCAAACATTTTGGCATCTTCACAGCAGATATATCCTTTTTTCTGAAAAAAAAAACCTTTTACAGCACTGACAGAAGAACCAATTTAGTTTAAGGTTAGGGTTAGGTTAATGTTTGGTTCTGTGCAGTCTGTCCCATTAGTCACAGATACTTTATGTCTCCTGGGATTGGGGTTAGGTGTTATGTTCTGGCGAGGTATCCTTTGTTAGCATCTCCAGTATTAAAGGGTCACACCTTAATTTTTGAGCCATAACAGTGTGACCTAAGAACACTTTTTTTTTTTTTTGTGGATTTGGCTTGCCCCTGTTGCTTGAGGTCACCACAGCGGATCCATTAGAGGTCCGCATGAGGATTTGGCAAAAGTTTTATGGAGGATGCCCTTCCTGACACAACTCCAGTTGGACAAACACACATACAGCCCCTGTTCTTCCCAAGCGGTCTCCCAGCTACGTACTGGATCAGGTGTGCACAGAGTGGAATGGCTGCATGTGACCTAAGCACACATTAATAATTCAAAAGTGACATTTTTTTTGCGAATTTCTTTTTCTTCTTGCTACAGCAACTAATCCGTCTCTATTTCACCTTGTCCTCTGCATCTTCCTCTGTCACACCAACCACCTGCATGTCCTCCTTCACCACGTTCATAAATCTCCTCTTTGACCTTTCTCTTCTCCTCTTGCCTGGCAACTTCATCCCCAGCATCCTTCTACTGATACACGCCACACCTCTCATTCGCACATGCCCATACACTCTCTCACTTTGTCTTCAAACCATTCTACCTGCATTGTCCCTCTGATATGATCATTCTTAATCCTGTCCTCTCCCTGTCTTTTGTCAGTGCCACCGCCTTTTAAGCCATGCAACATAACTGGTCTTACTACCGTCTTGTACACTTTCCCTTTCACTCCTGCAGATATCCTTCTATCACAAATCAGTCCTGCCACTTTTGTCCACCCATTCCACCCTGCCTGCACTCCCTTGTTAACCTCTCTTCCAGCTGACCCTAGGTTATCAACTCATCCATCTTCACCACCTCTACTCTTTGCAACAAAAGTTTTTGTTTGTTTGTTTGTCATCTAGCGACTCATAAATAATAGATATTTTCCTGACTTTATACTGATGTCTTCAAAAGCTGCTGCTTCCTCCTCATCATCTTTCTCTGCATTGTTCCTACTCCTGTCTGGAGTTGATGTGTCTTATGGATTTGGCTGAATTTTTTTTTTTTTTTACAACCAGATGCCCTTCCTGATGCCAACCTTTACCAATTTTATCTGGGACTGGGACTAGGAGCAATTTGGCATTTGGTCTTTTTCTCAAGACACTTGGAGATGCATACCTCAGTCCCTGAGCTGTAGGTTAATGGACAACCTGCTCCATCACCAGACCTACAGCTGCCCACAACAAAACTTCAAAAACTTCTAAAAATGATCAAAATTACTTTCAGTGGTTGTCTTATTGCAGCAATAAGTCAGAAACCTCTGTTTTTCGTCTAGGAGTGACGCTTTTGAATCGGAGATTGTCCACTTAATGGCCGTTTTGGTCAATGACGACAAGTAACCAAAACCTAAAACCACATTTTCCTGAATGCCCCATTTCTGCATCTGCCATGATGGCTGTCTACTTTAGCAGACGCTAATCTAATCATCCAGACTAAATTTGTCTATATAGACCAAATATAAATGTCACATAGCACATTTTATTAAAAATCTGTGAAGTACTAGAGTTTATCCGCTGCATGCGAGCTGCTGCTTAGCCCATGAAGGTCCTTCTTTCCTGGCCAGAGTCTACCCTGATGAGCCTCTTGGGTAGACACAGTGGAGCCTTGCTCAGCTCCTCCTCCTGCTCAATGCAACTTTCACTGCAGTCAATGGAGGGACGTCTTGGGGGGGCCAATGCTATCCCCATCATTCCCATTGTCTCAGTTCATCAAAACATCAGGCATAACATTTATATTTCTTTTGTGCATGGGGCATGTGATGACATATTTAACGCATAAAAACCATTTGCAAAATTTTTTTAGATGCTGAAGTCTTTAAGTGAACTGCAAATGAGCAGTGACGTGCGGTGAGGTTCATGGCTGGTGAGGCACAAATATATGAACCCAACAGAGTAGATTATTCACCATTTGACAGCAAGGGCTGGCTCAATTCGTGGCAGTGGCACCGAGAAGCCCCGGCGCATCCACGGGGATCCCCACACCCGTCGAGGGCGGCGCATGGCGGCGCGCACGGCTCGCCCTGAGGTGTGAGCATGTTCTAAAAAAATTGTGCGACACAGGCATTCCCGAAATACTCCTACAGGCATCGCTGTGGCGCAATCACATCTGGATCCCGACCTGAACCGTTCTCAATTTATGTGGCACATGGTACAGCCCAGGTGCTGAGACATTCTGATGCCGACATGCACGAAATGTCCACTGTGGACAGGTCCAGTCTGAACTTTACTTAAAT
>OMMV01188062.1:0-14732 GCA_900302635.1 Chatrabus melanurus | reverse complement strand
TCCATCTTGTATATATATATATATATATATATATACATTAAGAACAAGAAATGGGTCTAAGGGAACATAAGTAGAAAAAGTAACGGCTAATCCAATATGTTGATATTCATTGGACACATAAATTGTGTCCACATTTATGGTGAATAGGGATATCGTTCATGTGTAGCGTGGTCGTGTTCAATTGGGGATTTTTGATTAGTTGATAAATCGGCTACTTTGGTTCAAAGGTTTCCTCTGGTATTGATGACAGTTTATGTAAATTTTCCAAAAATTTGGTGTATTTTCATGTCGTTTGAGCCTTGTATAAATTGGGAGAATTGTCTGTCACTGAAATTCATGAAATCTGGGAAGATACACTTCCCACCAAAAGAAAAGTACCACTCTTAAATTTTAACCTTAAACTAAATTACAAATGAACGCTTCAAATAATAATTTGGAAAATTCTAATTAATGTGTTACCATCAGAAATAATGATACCAATAATTTGTGCTATTGTTGTCACTAACATGATTTAGTGACTTCTTATGTCTTTGTTAAAGTAAGAGGGGTGGGCACTTATAAGCTTTAGCCTACACCCTTTGGGTTTAATGTTGAAAATCTATAAGTTTTCTCTTTGTCATTTTGTTTTTGTCTATTGAAAATGAGCCGAAATAAAATTCAAATTCAATAAAAAAAAAATTTTAAATATATATATGGTTTTTATGTCAGAATGATTCTGAGCTTCATCCAAAGAGGAAGCAGGTTTTATTATAATGTGATCAAAGAACATCAGATCATAGCTCACAGATCTGCAGAGAGGAGTCTCCCTCTGCTGTCCGTTCACGTGACGTACACCAGAAAGCATCAGAGGGCATGATGCAGTGTGTGTGTGTGTGTGTGTGTGTGTGTATGTGTGTGTGTGTGTGCACGCGTGAGATCCTCACCGTGAAAGATGCTGTTGTCTGTCAGGAAGTGCCGGCGGTACTGCGGCTCTCCTTTCCTGTTCAGCACCCAGGAGCTCATGGCGAGGACGACCTGTGGATTCAAGTCAGTCCGTTAAATTAGGCTGTTGTTGGCTTTTAACACTTGGCAGCGTCTGAATCCAAACAGCCGCTCAGTCAAAATTAAACGTAACTTTGTGTTGGATGTGGTTCATTAAAACTCTGATCCAGATATCCGGTATTCCCTCTGTCGGGGTTAGCGGAGACCTGAGGCTCGTGTTCGTGACATCAAGCTTCATAACAAATGTTGACAACGTCCAATAACCGACCAGCGAGGACGGGCTGAGAGGGCTGTGCCACATTGTCCACGGGGATATTTGTTGTGGACTTCCTGTTGAGTCCGGGTCACCAGGGGATCAGCGCCCTACATACCAACGTCCTTCAACTGTGGGACGGTGTCGGAATACCCGGTGGCCTGGAAGTCAGAGAGATGGAGGGTCCTCGGTTCAATTCCCTGTCAGACAGGCCATGAGGTGCAGCTGGACGCCTTGCGCGGCGGCACGCTGACATGCAGCCAGATTAGCAGACCTCTGACCTCAGCACCACCAACAGTGGTTCAGCCACAGTCGTGGATTTGGGTTTTTATTGAGATGATACTAAAATATATTAAGGGGGAAAAGATTGTTTACAAAAAACACATCTCACATTTGATGCTTACCTTAAAGGGGACATATTATATACTTCTTCAGCAAAGTAACACAGAGTGGCTATAGAAAGTCTACACACCCTTGGGATTTTACATATTTTAATTTCTGTATGAAATTTTGAAGAAAAAAAATTCATGCTTCTCTATATTAAAATTTCTAAAATTATCCTCTTTAAACGCAAACCGAAAACAAATCTCTGGAACATGACATAAATTAAATAGAAATATCAAAGCCAAAATATTGGGCTTCATAAGTAAAGGCACCGTTTATTATAACACAAGTAAATCATGACTTTTACAGCCAGTTTTCTTTCGACAAGTCAGAGGATGGATACATGAACATTTCCAAGTTACTGAATATATCTCGGACTTAATTCACATCAATTATTAAGAAATACAAACAGTGTGGTACTCTACGGTAAATCTGTCTGAAGCAGGAGGTTCTCAAAAACTGAGTGACTGCGCCTGTTGCTTGAAATGGAAATGTTGTGTTGGCCACGCCCCCTCTCCTTTCAGAGTGAGGGTGTGTCCCACAGATCACACGCCAGCTCAGTGGGCGTGTCCCAAACAGCAAGCAGGAGTCCAGATGTGGACTTTCGTGACCTATGTCACAGAAGGCTAAAACCAGTCATTTCAGGACTAAATTTTACTGAAAGAGAATTTTTACATGTGCAGTCAGAGAAATGTGGAACTTTAGTGATATTTCACATGAATCCCCGACCACATTAAACTGTGAAATGTTGATTAAAAACAATTTTACACCATACGGCCCCTTTAAGAGAACCTTTTCCATCCATGTATTTATATATAAACACCCAAATATTTGGTTCTTCTTTGGGGGTTTAGAATTTACCTGCAAGAAATGGAAAACTTAAAATTTTAAAACAAATTAGATTTTCACTGAGAAATGCAAACAGGATGAATAATAATAATAATACTGACATCTCTGTGGTCAAAGAGAAAATGTTGTTGGTTTTATTTAACTGCTGGAGAACCGAATGGTTTTTAAAGGTCAGTATTTGTTTCAAACAGCGTTGACATTCATCTCATTCTCAACTAACATATGAGTGGAATTTTTTTATCCTTGTGGCTTTAACCACTTGTACATTTGTACCATGAAAATATTCTTTGATCCTCGTCTTTCCAAACATTTTTCCCTTTCGGCGTCATTATTATCCAGATGTTATTTGTTCACTGTCTCATTTGTCTCTGTTCCGTTTCTCCTTACCATTATTCCCAGATTCCTAATTTTCCGGGTATTTCTCATCACTTCTCATTCGTACTGCTGCGTAGAGTTTCCCCACCTGTTGTTCTCGTCTCTTTTCTCTGATTTATTTCTCTCGGCTACAAGCACAAGGAGGACACGTAGACATCCTGACCAGCTCGGGGTCTGTGGGGGGTCGTCATTGGCGTCTGGAGTGAGGATTGTGTCTGTGTGTCTGGTCCATGTTGACCCTCAGGGGTCAAATGTCTTTGAGGTTAAAGCACAACGCGACCTTCAAACGTGCAGGCCTGTGAAGTCCTCGCCACAGACTCGGACCGATTCCTGTCAGGAACCGGACCGGGCCAACAGGACGAAACGTTTTAGGTTCAAAGTTTTTTGTGATGCAGTGAACTGAACTGTTAAACATCACCGCCTTCAAATGACGTGCAAAGCAGAGCAGCACTCATTAGAGCGCACACCTGAGACCAGATCGCAGTCCAGATCCGGACCAGTTTTTGGTCAGACTTTGCTGTGACGGTGTGTCAGTTATTGACAAAAACCAGTTACTGACAAAAATGTGTTTGGGGTTTTTTTTGTTTTTTTTTAATCCACACCCAGATCATAATCCGGTTTTATTGGATCCTTATTTCATAGGTTTGGTGGCCGCGAAGTGCAAAACACAACAACGGTGAAGTAAACACAGGACTAAAAAAACTGAAAACGTAACGACGTTTATTCACGTTTCCTTTGGTGGTGCTGTAGTTTGAACGCCATGGCCCAGTTTCATAAAGAGGATTTAGTGCCTTTGAGCAAGGCACTAAATCCTGAGCTGCACTGGTGGAGCTTCCAGGTGTGAAAGTGAAACGTGTGTGTGTGTGTAAACAGGGTGGGACTGAAAAGGAGAGCACGGCTCTCGGTGCAGTTTTCTGAAATAAAGGTTTTAAGAAGACGTCTAACACACGCTTTATATTTTGTCTTATTCAAAGACTTTGTTTGCCTTCATGTCGTAAGCGCAGAAAGTCGTCTGAGGCTTTGCTTCACCGTGCTTAAAGATCGCGGCTTCACCTTTGAGCTGCTCTGAAATCACTGTACAACCTGCATCTTAATGCTTAATTACAGAATAATCTCTCTAAACGACCGTTTTGCTAACGGAGTCCAAATTAGAGATGGGAGCTGAGCGGAGGCACATGACTGGGGACATTGTTTGAGCAGCTTTAATGGTGCGCCGGCTCATAATGCAGCTAGATTACACAAATCCACCATAAAAACTCAACTCACATGGCCAGAAGTCACCAGAGCGTGCAGGTTAGTGCGCTTTGGAAATGTGGCACAAAGAGTCACGGCATACCAGCGGTTCTGAGGAGGAGCCGAGGAGAGGGCGGCAATAAAAAGCACGACCCTCGCTGTTGGGCCCCTGAGGGCAAAGTCTGTCAAAGCAGAATACAATCGATTGGGAAACATGCAAACTAAAACTTTAATCCTCTGCTGGACTGCTGTGGTGGAGCTAAAGATGTTTCACTTCTCGTCCGTGAGGTTTGTTCGTGATTGTGATGAGTGGAGAATGACATTTATTTAAAGAGTAATCTTTAAATATGTTTTAGAAGCAAAAAATGCCGATGTCCACAGGCATTCTCAGGCAGTCGTGTGCTGAAAAACACATTTTGTCTCATGACATCACAAAGGGGAGTCTGAGCTGGCTGTGAGAACTGTCCTGTAGGAGGCGCTATTGCAAAAAAAAAAAACCTGTCACAAGTGTTTGCATATTTGCCCTGAAGCTGAAAAGGTTTGTCCACCAGGGGGCAGTTTAGTGCAGAATCATATCTGGCTGGCAGCAGTAGGGATGGAAATCGAGAACCGGTTTCAGTTGAGAACCGGTTCTAAATTTTCAATCCCTCGGAATCGTATACCTCAGACATGATCAATTCCTCTTATCAGTGCCGCCATGGTTTTCTGATAGGTTGGTGTTGCAAAAACTCATGCGTCATGACATCAGATGTGACATCGTGACGACAAACTCTGCATCTAGCAACAAGAAAAACAGCTGTATTGACACCGACGACCTGTGGAGATCCACATTTTTCCACACAGGAAATCAGTAAAGGATTGGACCGATAATCGTAATCAATAATGGCTTCGATATTGATAAAATCACATCAAATCCCGTTCCTAGGTAGCGGTTAGGTTATGCAACTCCCCTAACACTGTAACACCTCCACAGGGATCAGCGGAAAGGATTTTAGATGAATTGAACCGCGAAAGAAAAAGATATGGTCAAGCTTGGTGCGCAGTGAATGGGCTTTGTGAGAGAGAGAGCGTTCTCACATAAAAAAATGTACTAAATCAGATAAATAAAAGCGGTTACATACTAAAACTGAAATAACACAGTCACACATCCACACAACCCTGCAGGAAGGATTCTGTATGAATGCAGCCGAAGCAGGCGCTTCTTCTTTCTCTCTCTGTCGCGCTCAACAGATGTGTGGTTTTGAAATTACAGCTTGAAAAGAACCCGTTTGTCAGTTTCTTTTGTTTCCAAAGCCGAGGTCTGATGACCACCAAGGTTACCGCCAACTTTTTTAGGAAATGCAATAAGCAAACAAACAAACAAACAAATGTAAGAGACACATGACCTCACACATGCGGTAACACTGTTAACAATCAGTATGTTTGTGCCTGAAGAGAAGACCTGGCCACGCCCTGATTTACCCATCAATGGAATAGTAAAATCATGCTGGCAGCTCCACAGTAAACATAAAATGATATCAGTTTTTCATTTCAGTTTATATATTATTTTGTTTGTTTGCCTCGCCACAAAGCGGAAAGACATATTTCTGTCTGTCTGTCTGTCTGTCTGTCTGTTTGTCCGTGACAATATCTTCAAAACGCAAAGAGCAGTTTCAATCAAACTTGGTGGATAAACTCAGTGAGTAACACGGGTCATGTCAAGGTCATAGGTGTAAGGTCAAGGTCAAATCAGAGGTCTAAAATACCTTAATGCCCATATCTCAGGAACGAGATGAGATACTGAAACGCGGCGTTCTGCAAAGACGTCTGCTCTCCTGGAGGTAAAAATGGGATGTTGGCCTGAAGGTCTTGTGTCCCCCGTCGCACGGTGGCCGTGCACTGAATGGATGGAAAGTTAATGCGAGTACTATATGTAGTACTGTTATTTTGGGGGTGGGGGTTTGCTCTGTGACGTTTGGAAAGTAGGTCAAGGTCACTCATCATCGAACTCACCCAAGACTTCCATGGGATGCATCTGTAGCCGTGCGCTCAACCTATCAAGAGTTATTGCGAGTACTGCTTTTCACCCGGACACACACACACACACACACACACACACACACACACACACACACACACACACACACACACACGCACGGACAGCATTTCTATGTTCCCCCACCGGGGCGACGGGGGACAATAAACCTATTAGACCTCTGATGTCAATGACATCACGTGATGACGTCAAGAAAAACTGAAAAGTCAGCAGGCTGTGGCGTGGCACTGGAATCTCCTCCATGCCTTATTGAAATGTGGAGGGATGTGAAAACTTGTTAGATTTAGCAAATAAACAGCAAATATTTCTTGTAATTTCAGCGTGCATTTAGTACTGACAGGTGAACCACCAAATTAAGTCACACAAACTCACAGTTCACATGAGTCAAACTCATATTAGAAACGTGTGTGAGTGCGTGGTGTGTCCATGGACATGAGGTTTAGTAAAATGACTCTAACGGGCTGTAACCTGATAACCTCCTGGTCCGTTGGAGAGTCCAAACCTCAGGGGAATGCAATCTGTTTTTCCTGCCTGTCAGCTACTGGAGGGAAAGTAACTTCAAAATAAATGTTTCCCAGCCTGCGGCAACCAGGTCTCAGGTCCGGACATGAAGGTCGAGGAAACCACTTTCATTTGTTACAACACATTGTGTTTGTATGTTTTAGTTGCTTTAATTACTTTCACGCTACAATTTTCACACTTTGGTGAGAATCAGTTTAACACCAGTTTGGGGGTGTGAACAAATACACTTGAACACAGTGTTAATGCTAATCGCCAACAACAAAACTCAACCAGGACAGACCGACAGGCAATAAACACGAGTTCAAAACGTGTTGATTTACACTGAAAGAAAGAGAATCTTTGGACCAGCTTTAAAAAGCGCTTCCATTAGTAACACTCAAATTAATCAGGTTCATCCAAATTAACTTTGCAAGTAACATTTATGCAAACGTCTTGACTTAATTTAGACAAACTTAATTCATTTGAGTTTTGCCAAGTGAAGCAATGTCTTTAGCTTTTCTCTTCAGTGTCTACATTTCAATGTGTTAAAATGGGAGGAAAAACATAAAATGTGTGTGAAAATGATTTTAAGTCAGTTTTAAGAAAGACTGGGAACCATTTTATTCATGCGTTTGAGAACTTGTCTCACTCCTGCAAATTCTTACAGTTGATTTTTTTTTTAAAAGCTAAAACCAGTCAAAATGTGCAATTTTTCTGTTAAAAGTTGCTGTAATTATTCAATAAAATGTACCGCATTTCTGTAGAACTTTTCCATCTGAAGCAGAGGCTCACAACACTTTACAGTGATGCCTCACATTCACACACACACACACACACACACACTGATGTCAGCGTGTTGCCATGCAAGGAGCTCAACTGCACACCAGCAGCAACTTTGGGAGTTTCAACACTAAAAAAATATTAAAAGTAGCAGATTAAAACCAGGCCATAGCTGAACGAATGCAGGGATCATAGTCTATAAGTAGGAGCAATCTGTTGGTTTCTCCCTTTGTGCACGGGGTCATCACAGCAGATCTGATATGGACATGATAAAGGCTATAATAAAGGCTGAAAAATCCCCCAAAAATAGAAAAATAGACAAAAAAATCATGGCCTTCCTGAATGATGCAGACTTTTTCCTGGACCACTGCTTGTAGAAAGTATCTTCTGAAAACTGGCAGTAGGTTTGGGAGTTGATTTTTAAGTCCATCTTCAACCCGAAAAGGTCCAACTAGCTCATCGTTAATAATAGCAGCCCATACCAGCACCCCTCCCCCACCTTGCTGCCGTCTGACTCGAAGTGGTGCTGTGAGTCCATTAGTGATCCAGCCATGTGTCCATCAAGAGTCACTCTCATTTCATCTGTCCATAAAACTTTTTTTTTTTTAAATATGTATTCAGATATTTCTTGGCCCAATCTTGATGTTTCAACTTGTGAGTCTTGTTCAGTGATGGTTGTGTTTTGGCCTTTCTTACCTTGGCCACGTCTCTGAGCACTGAATTTTTGACTTCAGTGTGTATTAAATGTCTTTTTTGGCCCATTTTTCCTGAGGTAAAGAAGCTGCCTAATAATTATGCACACCTTGATTTCGGGTGTTAATCAGCTGAGAATGTTTAAATCCAATAAGCATTCAGGTTTATATAGCTTGGAGTTGGAAAATGTGCATAGAAATGATAAGTTCAGAATACTCACTTGCCTAATAATTGTCCACGCAGTGTATATGTAGATATAATTAAAACTTTTTGTGTCTTTTTTTTTTTTTTTTTGAATAAGTAACTACAAGTCACTTGGGAAGGATCAGGATGTTAACAGCCTGTTTGCTTTTAAAGAGTCAATGAGTAGTTTGCATCGCCTGTTAACTAGTTGTCAGAGCAAACAGTTCTGGTATGTTGATCGGTTACAACTGCTTTTCAGATACAGACTTGGAACTCTGACCTCACTGGGAAGTAAATCAAATTTAATTATCAGAATGGACACATTTAAAAAAAAAATTTAAAAGTTATTTGATGTTAGAATTGTGAATTTGGAGTCAGCTTTTGCAAACTGGAATTGTTAATTTATCTCAAATGATTTTTTTTTTTTAAGAACATCGACATATTTAGTTTCCGTTTTACTGTTGAGTTTTACAGCAAACTTCATTCAGATTGGGTTTTATTTAGTGTCGGGACAATCCCACAAACGTCTTTCACGTGGGATGTGGTGATATAACTTTGAAGCCTTGATATCAGTAATCGTATCATATTGGAATGAATCAGATTTATTTGCCTGTTTTCTGGTTGTGTCTTGAAATAGTTCTCTTGCTGTTCCTGGAAAATGAATAGTTCTGTGTTAGTGACGGAGAGGAAACGGATCCAAGAGATGGTCGTCACTTTGTGACACAGATTCAAGACTCAAAGTGTTTTTATAATCTTATCTACAGAATTTTAAAAAAGGCTGATTTCTACGACTTTTCCCTGATCCTTTTTACACTGCAACAACGCAAAATCGTACTAACTTTATTGTATTCAATGTGCTTTTATTAGCAGTATTTTCAAATAAAAACATTTTCTTTAAAAATAAAACAGATTTGGTCTTCAGAAGGTATTTCAGAGCGTTCTTATACACGTCCAATTCTGTAATAGGTGATATTCCATCATGTCAAAAAGACCAAAACCCTCTGGGACACGGGGTAGAAAAAGAAGGAGAGAAGAGAAGGAAAAATGGGAAAAAAAGACGGAGGTAACGACGTGATGACTGACAATAAAACACATAGTCTAACAACACGGTAAACTATACATTTGACTTTCAAACTTTACCTTTAAAAATTGTAAAAAATTTGAGTTTAAATATGTCATAACTGTCATAATCCAAATTATAAATACAGTAATTGGATTTATAATTTGGATTATGACACTTTTTTATTACTCTTTTCATTGTGTGTGGTTTTTTTTTTTACTTATAAAATAAAGAAAGCCTCAAAGACACGTGTAAGTGTATGAACACAGTAATTGGTGGTTAATTAGCTGTGATGTCGGGGGCACCAGAGAAAAATCTTGCCTCGGGCACCAAATTGATCAGGGGCGGCTCTGCTTGGAAACATCTTGTTTTGAGTCATATCTGAGATGAAACACATTTTTTGACTCCTCTTAATAAATGAATTTTCACTTCATCCATTGGCAAATTAAAAAAAATTTAAAAAATTGTTTTTATTTATTTATTTATTTGCTTGTTACAACTTAAAAAACATCTTGTAACAATTTTTAAAAAAAACTTTCAGTGGAAGAAGTGAAAATTTAATTGAAATTTCTTGAAATAAGGTCTTGAAATTACCTGAGAAAACTCATTTTGAGCTTTATTTTACGAGTATTAGGACGTGTTACATCTTTTACAAATAACACAGCAGCTTAAAAATCTTATGGTGAGTCAAAAAAAAAACCTCTTAGATATGACTCAAAATGGTGTTTCCAAGACTTTTACTTCAGATTTTTAAGATGTATTAAGTGTAATGGGATATTCTGACTAGAAATTAGACAAATATACTTTTGCATTTTTGCACTTATTCCCTTTTTTCAATCACACTCTTCCTGCAAGAGAACTTCTGAACCCAGATCCTCATTAAACCGCATGCAGTCTGTGTTCTTCCTGTTAATCTTTAAGCCTCTGTCTTCCACAGATATTCTAAATTCTTCTAGCTTCCTTTCTGCTTTCTTCTTGCACAACACAATGTCATCTGCAAAAAGCTGCACCAGGAGGACCGGTCTTTAATCCCAAAAGTCAACCCATCCATGACCAGGTCACACAACTCCCATTATCGCGTAGATAAGACGATGCAGATTCCAAAAGGAGCACAACCTCAACGGTTTTTTCCCCATCACTTCATATTGATTAATGTGCAGAGACATACAGAAGACTCCCCGTCCAGTTGTGCGGAGCCAGAATATAAGTGTGGAGTGTGTCAAGATTTTAAAGCTTAAAGAGCTGAGACCACTGACCTTTTTCTGTACACTGCTGTGTTGATTTGAGAATATTTTTGATAAGGTCGTCTTGGTTTCTCGTGGAATTGAGGGGTGTGTCAGTCCATAAGTCAACCCCTCAGATCTATTTGAAGCACAGACACCCACGTCTCTCCCGACTGTTCCTGTGCTTTTAAGCTCATGTTTAGACTTTATCTGTCTTCATGTCCTGCTAAATGTCCTCCCTGACGAGAGAGAGAGAGAGGTCCTTGTCTTCCGCCGGAGCACAAACGCTGATGTGGAACGAGTCAAACATTCATTTTCCAGTTTCAGAAGCGGATATCAGTAAGTGCGTGCTGCCCTGTGACATACAGCTGTACAAAGGGAAAAGTTGCAAATGCTTGCTTTGGACATCTTAGGAAAATATTCAACCGATAACTGTTTATACGGTGGCTGTGTGAGGATGCAACACTTCAAAATTAAGACAACACGAGCAAATGAAGAAAACACAAAAACAAAAAAAAAACACCTGCATCAACTCAGCAACAGGTAGTTGCATCATGAAGCATCTTGCAAATTGAGAAAATGCTGCCAAACCTGCAGCACATGCAACAATTTCATGTGATAACGTGTCTGCTGCAAATTCACACAACGCACACAAAAACACAGATGCTTTGCAAAGCTCCACAACACAACAGAAGTACTCACAACACAAAAAAGAGGTAAATATAGCTAGCTAAAGTCTAAAATCATCAATAAAATAAATGAACTGACTCAGCTCTGCTAACCAGATAAAGTTAGTACAGTGGTCCCTGCATCTTCCGACCCCTCAGTTTTCCAACCCCCTGCTGTTTTTCTGTGCACCGATTGCTTTCCCATTATAAAGCACCTTTATTTTACGACCCCCTCAGTAATGCGACCAGCGACCTCTCTATAGGCTGTATATTCCCGCCAGAGCAGTGATTTATACGACCGTGAACAGTGGTGAAACACGGTTCGGAGCTGAAACCCAACTGAATGACCAATCAGATTGTCAGTAATCACATCATAATGCTCTGTCGTCATAAATATTAACAGCACAGCGCTCTTACCCATTGTAGATGTAAAAAAAAAAAAAATTGCAGAAGAACAGCTGGGGCACAACACAAGCGCAGGCTCAAACTGGTGGTCGAATAACTGACCGACAACCGTACATTATACCACATCTTTTCTTCTTGTAATCCTGGCCGGACTCTTTTACTCCAAAAATCATCCATCTCTGTTTTTGGTTCTGTTATCGTTCTGCACACACTCCCTGATGCATTCACTGTCACTCGGAAATTCTCTCTCTCCCTCGTCCACAAATCTACAAAGTGTGCTGATAGTTCACGAGCAGAGGCTCATGGGAATTGTAGTGTAAATACAGCGCGCGTACATTTTACAGTTTATTCAGTCTGGTCGATCGCCCACGAAATCAGCTGTTTTTACATCACCGTTATTCTACCGTTACAATATTTCTATTATAAATATATTAAGATTATTAAATTATTGAACAGAATCACAAACCTTGCATTAAAAGATTATTTAAATACAGCACATAATTAATACAAGTACACACGAAAAAAAGCTGAAGGCAGTGAGAAACTACTACTACTATTACTACTACTACTACTTACCTGACAAACACAGACGGTTGGTCTTAAAATGCAGGGACCACTGTACTTTCATTGTGTGCATTGTGTGAATCTGCAGCAGACACAATGTCATATTAAATCGTTGCATGTTTTGTAGGTTATATTTGTTTGTGTTCTGGCCTCTCACGGCCACCATACTTTTACCGACAAATTCATGCTCACCCACATACAGATATCCACCAGTTGCTTCATTGAAACCCAGCGTGTTCATCCTCCCTGTTTTTTCCACCAAGAGACTTTAATAATTCATGAGGGATCACAGCACCCGCGGAGTCGTGTTCCCAGTCCTCTAACCCGACACCAGCAAGCTGATCCACTCCTCACAATGCCTCGGTCACAGAACAACAAGGGAGTAACTTCACTTCAGATGCATTCCTTCACAAACGCACACCGGCTGTGCACGGTCTGAGTGAAGAGCTTCATTACGACAGGAGGAAAAAAATCAAACACCTGCCTCGTGAGAACAAAATCTCAATGAGCATCAGCAAAGTGTGTGTCAGCTGATCTGGAAACACGGCACACATCTAAATCCATACATCTGTGTACACGAGCAGGGATTTGATCATTTTAACTAACATCAACGTGCAAACTTTCAGCTTTAATTGGAGGGTAATCATTTCTAAATCAGGTCCACGGGGCAGCGATTGTGGCACTTTTTGTCTTTTTAAGGGACAGAAATGAATCGGACAATTAGCTGCTGCGTTGTTTCGTGTTGGTGCGCGTTATTCCATCACTGTTTCATTGATGGTAAGCGTTGCCTTTGGAGTCTGTTGCTGTTAACTGTCGAAATGGAACGCAAAGCGCCGTCATGGCGTGGAGCACAAGGCTGGAAAAACCAAAACACGGCTGCTATAGGGACTAGATAAGAGGCAAACTATCCACGGCAACCCACGTGGGGCAGCAACAGACCCAAGACGGAGATGGTTCAGAAAATACATTTCAGACCTGCAGCCAGGTCCATAAGTATTTGGACAAAGGCGATTTTTGTTATTTTACCGCGGCACAGTGGAGTTCAGATAACACAACGTGTGAGTGAAGTGCAGAATTTCAACTTTAATTCTAAGTAGTAGGAAGTCCTCCTCTACTGGCCCAGAGGGGTAGTTATCCCTGGATACCGTAGTGTGAAGCGGATGAGACTCCCCCTGGACAGGACACCAGTCCATCGCAGGTTACTTCCCCAGCCAAGGCCGGTACTCGTTTTTACAGCTGAGTGGACTGAGACAATACGGACAAAGTGTCTTGTGCAAGGACACAGACAGGTAGTGTGACCGGGAATCGAACCCAGGTCTACATATTGGTAGTCCAACTCCTTATCCCACTGATCTACCTGTTCTGCTTTCTTTCCACCTGTTCTGTTTTCAGATACCATAAGTATTTGGACAAAGTCAATGTAAGGATTACTGTTAATGAAAATCATCACTTTTACAGCCAGCTTTGTTCAGACAAGTCAGGGGATGGACACATGAATATTTAGTGTCCACTGAGTACATCTTGGACTTTATTTCCATCCGTCATTAGGCGATACAAACAGTATGGGATTGTTTGGTAAATTTGTCTGGAGGAGGCAGTTCTCAAAAACTTAGTGACCGTCCAAGAAGGAGACAAGTGAGGAAAGCCACCAAGACACCCATGACAACTCTGAAGGGATTGTAGGCTTTTAAAAAAAAAAAAAAGTGCGGAGGAAGGAATAGGAATAGTTTGCATCATCTCTTATTGCTTAGTTATTATGTTATTTAGCAACATATGTCACATGTTATGGAGCTCAATGGACATTGACCTTGTTTGCTTTTTACTTTGGAGACCAAGCGCTCAAAACAGTCAAAACTATTCTTTTTTTAAACCCCATTAGCTCAACAAGTAATTTGCATCACTTCTTAACCAAAATTTGAACACCTATAATTTTTGAACCCTTTCCCAAAAAAATAGAAATGAAAAAATAAAATATCGGTATTTGTCACTATTTTTGCAGTTTTTACCTCATAATTCCATACCTTTCAGCCATAGGTCATACAAACTATACCTATTTGGAATCTTTCTGATCAGGCAAATAATGTGTTGTACTTTCAGCATGATTGGAACATTTTTAAATGTTGACGCCTGTGTAATCCTTCATTGACTTCTACCTGGCTACAGCTGCCACTCTGGGAAGGTCATCATATGTTTTTGTGTAGGACATGGTATACTGAGACTGGATTGTAAATGTTGCTTAGTCCCCTTAAGCCTCGGTAACAACCGGCCGTACGAGCTCCTACGGCCTCTCTGCGTCCAAAACGTATGCAGAATCGCACGTGCCACGCAAGGCTGACATGCAAAATATCGAGGCCGCCGACAGCACGTAAGCACGTACGGCGGATGTTGGACATGTCCAACAGATTCTACGACTTCCCAGCGAACAGCCAGGCCGCAACGTAAACATAAACTAATCAGTACTCTATGAGTAATCTGATCTTATTGCCGCTAAATTCCATATTCATAAATGTAAACTCACCAATTATAAGCCGTCCCTTATTATATT
>OMMV01188043.1:0-12851 GCA_900302635.1 Chatrabus melanurus | reverse complement strand
TGTGTGTGTGCGCGCGTATATATATATATATATATATAGACACAGTGGTTAGCACTCTTGCCTCACAGCAAGAAGGCCTGGGGTTCGATTCCCACTGTGCCCAGTTCCTTTCTGTGTGGAGTTTGCATGTTCTCCCCGTGTCTGCGTGGGTTTCCTCCGGGTACTCCGGCTTCCTCCCACTTCTAAAGACATGCATGTTAGGTGGAATGGTGACTCTAAATCGACCGTAGGTGTGAGTGAGAATGTGGCTGTGTTTGTCTGTCTATATGTGGCCCTGCGATGGACTGGCGACCTGTCCAGGGTGTACCCCGCCTCTCGCCCAATGACCGCAGGGATAGGCTCCAGCACCCCCCATGACCCTTAATTGGAGTAAGTGGGTATAGAAGATGGATGGATATATAGACACACACATGCTAATGTGGACATTGTCATATCTCAGGAACCAATGGTCATACATAATTTGGTGGCAAATTATTTATGACAAGTTTCTCTACCACTACTCAGATTTTAGTAAGCGTTGGTGCTTAAAGTGCTTGGACACCTCAAGAGTCAATTTGATCCAACTGGACAATGTTCCTGAAAAATACCGGTAATGCCTATTTTGACCTTTGATCCCTTGCTGTATTTCAGTAGTAGTAAAGCAAACATCACTGAAGACAGATTTAACAGAATGCAAAGAATTACAGTTAACTACAGATATTTCAATTAATGGTGACATAATGCAGAAGAGAAATGGGTTTGATTGTACAAGCAAGCCAAACCAAAAATCTGCTTAGATGAAGGCAGCTTGCAACATAGCAGGCCATGCACCACATGAAAATTTTGCTTATTTTGCAAGTATTTGTCATTGTTTGGTTGAAGGATGTTTTATTAACTTGCTTTTATGAGGTCATTGTTACTGTCATACCAGCCCTTTGTATGACAACGTTCATACAAAATAATGCAAAATCCAAGCACTTTTAGGTGCTAAAACACAACAGTACCACTTCTTTGAGCCATAAATACTTCACTCTATAGTCAGATGTCCCTACATTTGTCTCTGCCTGACTGAGTTTAGGGAATGAATGGCTGCAGGATATGTGCACCGCCACTGCCGCATTGTTTGTCCTCAGTGTCTTTCCAACTCTGTCAGAGGACGGCGACGGCGAAATGTCAGCAAGATATTCTCAACCACCGTGTGCGTCCTGGACACCAAGTTATACAGCCTGAGCATTATACTTAAACATTTTAGATTTACAGTGCTGTGCAAAAATCTTAAACACCCTGGAGGTTCTGTGTAAATGTGGATTTTGATTTTTATTCTTCTTCATTAGTATGTCACTACAATATCAAGGGCCTTACCTTGATGATTTATAGCGCAAGTGCATTTGGGGCATGTCCAACTCCACTTTTCCATTTACACAATGTGTAATCTGAGTGCAAAATAAGTCATAGGGTGCAAAGAGGTTGTATTGAATCACTTAGGCATATGTTCTGGTCATAACATGAAATAAACCCATCAGATCATTATCTGTTGCCTTTATGAGACTTGGTGGCAGACTCAGAAGTGAGAGGTTTTCTGGCAAGGAAACGGCTCTGCGCACAAAGTGGGTGAGTGCAAGATTTTATTTGCAGGCATCTTTGTTTTAAACTACGAACAAGATTTTTGCACATTACTCTATATTTCATCTTAGCATTAAAGAATGTGACTATGTATAATGGTAATGCTGAAATGAGTGGGATCATATTTGTATGGCAACTACTTTGGACATGGGAAACTGTAGACCACAAGAGTCATTTCAGCTCCTCCAAAAGCAACAAGACTAATTCAAACTTATTTGCCGTTTGATCTTAAGTCATTGGTTAGAGGCTTTTGGCAAAGCAGATATCTCTGCAGGAAAACCAAGGTTCAAGTCTTTAGGGTTCTGGTGCTTCCTGTATGGTTGTGAAACTTTGATGTTAACTCGTGATCTAAGGCAAAGACCAGATGTCTTTGGTAGTCGGGGGCTTTGGAAAATCCATGGGTGCCACTGGAATGACCGTGTGAAATGAATTGTTACTTGGGGAGATTCAGATGAGGAGTATTACTTTCATTGTGAGGGAAGATCCGCTATGACATTTTGGCCATGTGGCGCATTTGTCAGGGCATGATCCAGCATGAAGGTGCCTCAGTGTTGAGGACCCCAGTGGCTGGAAAGGGCCAAGGGGACGCCCATGTTTCCCCTGGCTGCGGCAGACAGATGGTTACTTTCTAGAGGTGGGGATGGACCGGTTGTCTGCCTCGATGGTTGCCACCCAGGACTCAAGGCGGGTATGTAGTGTGGTGGATGTGGCAACACATGGCACCAGCACATGCTCCGAATCCTGACCTCAGATCTCCCTTTATGCAAAGCAGCCCCATTTTTCTTCAATCAGCTCTGTTTAACATCATTTTCTATAATTAATATGAATACCCACGGTTTCCAAAACATTTGTACATAATGAGCAATTTGTTGATAAAACATTCATGAAAAGCTGAATTTCCATAAAAACCATTCTCAATAAGGGAGCGCGGCTGGAATTCATTCTATTAACGATAATGTGTTGCCCTGGCCTGCGTTGAGGTCACCAACAAGCAGGGAACCAGTGTTTGGCTTTGAGACACTCCAGCAGGTGTGATCTGGGCTGACGGGGCTTCATCATAATGCGTCTGGTTAAAGGACAAATATTATACCCATCAGTCCATCCTGCTGCTGTCACCGTTTGATGTGCAAGCGTCAGCCCTCCTCCTTCTCCTCGCTTCTTAACGAGCTAGAAGAAAAATCGCCCTCAGGTTGTGGCCCAGTGCAATCACAGTTTGATTAATGGGAAGGGCCTAACATAGCCTCAGTTCTCAGTCTCTGTGGTTTTAACCCTTCTTTAAAAAGTCACCAGAAAAGGTTACTGTAAATGTCATTATGAACATTTCACAACCTCCTGGCTGCCCTGCGCTGAATAACCCGCCGCTAAATGTCACTCTTAACATTTTGCCATGTTACACTCCCAGGAAAGGTTTACATTTTAACATTTCATCACACCAGTCTTTGCACCTGAAATTTCTCTTGCATCTTTTACAATTGCACGCGGTTGAATAATCCTTTCAGTAGATTCTTTTTTTGTTTTTGTTTTTTTAAAGCAGGAAAAGTCACAGGAGAGCCTCTCCATAGCTGGATTAAAAAGGTGAGATTGCACCAAAAACAAGCAAGTGGTCATTTGGCAGTCGGTGTGGCACCATTTACGCAGTAAGAGGTCAAAGAATGAAGCGCCGAAACCCGTCCAGGCCTCCGCCATTTGTGTGCAAATTTAGGAAGTTGGCTCATTTACACCTGGCGACCTGTACAGGGCGAGCACCGTCTCTCGCCCAGTGCATGCTGGGATACGATGACCCTGAACAGGATAAGTGCATATGGATAATTAATGGATGGACAGATTGGTTCATTCCCTGCTAATTACCACAATACTTGTACAGCAGGGCTTTGCAAGATTTAATAATATCTATAAGTTTTAAAATATTTATGCATTAAATTATAAAAAATTATTTAGCAGTTAGAACAAGACTATTAGAATATATTCAATTGTGGGATCCAATTAGCACTCGCAGGGACCAACACAAACCCGAAGCTGTTGTATTTTGTGTTTTCTTATGTTCAAAACTAATCTTTCAGTGCTTCAGTATTTGGTTAATGCTGCAGTTACATTACAGATCAGCAATGCTAATTTTAGTCGCTTACTCTGTCAAAAGAGACGCTTGGAGGTTTATGGAACAAATCACAAATGTTAACACTTGTAATGTTAAAACTATGCAATAAAAAAAAAAATCACTCATTTTGGAACAGCCTGATATTACGAACACATCTGCTCACAAACAAGCTTATGGGCTAATTTCTAAACAGCTACATGCTAAGATAGCTAGCGTGACCTCTATCCATAAAACAGTTACATGAAGGGACTGGAGTTGTACTATCCAGTATTGTAGAGTAAATGACTGCAAATTACACTGAATTGTTTTTAGAACTGTTTAGAGCAGAACATATCTTTTTAGAGCAGTATATGCTTCAGTAGGGCAGAATTTATTCAAAATCAGTTGACGTGTTAGCTGCGATAGCCATAAGCTATGAAACTTTCATCCAGAGCATTATAGTAGAAAAGGTTACAATGAGCACCTGGCTATGATTGCCGCTAACCAATCATAAGGTCAAGGTAATGATAATGCATACGCTATCCAGTGTTATTTTACAACTGACTGAAATTATACATCTGTTTATATTTCAGTATCAGGCATAATTTAATAAAATGAAGCGTTATATATTCAAGATAGCTATGATATTAGGATAGCATCCAGAGTATTGTGGAAAGCTGTGGATAGTCCACTAGCCAGTAACACATGAAGATAGTGTATTGATACTATCCAGTATTGTTTTACAGCCGATTGAATATTTGATTATTCAGTTTTGAAAACCATTTATATACGAGGAGGATTAAATTTTCTAAAACTAGAAGCAGTGCGTAAAGCCCTGCAGGTGGGATGTCCCAGGGTGGAAGAATCATGAATCAACCTTTTTTTTTTCCCCACAGAAACTAAATCCTTTTTTGATTACTTCGTCAATATACAATAACTTTCATATGAGCTAAACATCAAGTGTCTATATATTCAAAACGATATATATAGAGAGATATATAGAAAAGATATTCAAAATGAATCTTTCCCTCACAACCATTGTTTACCTTAGCAACCATGTCAACATGGAATAAAAGCCCTTTCATATGAACTTATCAAGTCTCTATCTTAAGTGGTCGCTGAGTTATTCAATATTTTTTCCATAGCAACCATGGTTACCACAGCAACCAAACTGACATCATGAAAGCCCTTCCAAAGGCCTATCATATGAGCCAAACATGAAGTGTCTATCATATGTAGTTCCTGAGATATTCAAGAAAGAGTTCTCCCTACCAACCATGGTTACCATAGCAACCAACTTGACATATCAAGAAAGCCCTCCCAAATATCTTTCATATGAACTTATCAAGTCTCTACCTTACGTGGTTGCTGAGATATGACATGTCACTTGGCAGGACATCATAACAGACAGACAGACAGGGGCTCGGGCTCCCGGTGGAGTACCACTAGATGGTCTGTCCATTACATGGGACATCCCACAATGATATCTCATTGCTACAGAGAATGATAGACATAAGCCATCAAATGCTAATAAGTTCACAATTTGGTGAACATAGTGTATTAACACTGTCCAGTATTGTTTTACAGCTGCTTGTACATGATATTGTTTTTCAGAACAGCTCGTACTTCATTCATTCATTTTTCTGAACCCGCTTATTCCAATTAAAGGGCCTTTCACACCAAACATGACCTTTACGTCAAAGCGGCGCACACAGCTCTGAAACCCATTATTTTAAATGCCCAGCCCCGCGCAGGAAGCCGTAATTGAGCAGAGCGGCATACGCCGTCGCCACGCGCCGCTCAGCTGGGCACGCCCACCGCCGCTCTGTGTCGGCGCACGTGGACAAAGTTCAGCCAAATTCAACTTTGAGCGTGGTGCACTGTGACGTATATGCTAGCAGCCAAGAGAATCGAGGTGTCGAGCCCAACACGGAAGACAACAGACTGCAGAAGCTGGTTATTTGTCAGCATCTTAAACATGGCGACTTTCGGACTTGGAGCAGCCAGAACAGAAAGATGGCGACGTAGAAAACTCCGCCTCCTCAGCAGCAAGCCGCTGTGCATTCTTGCGTGTACGTAAACGCAAAATGACGTAAAGTTCGCGTTTGGTGTGAAAGGCCCTTAAGGGTCACGGAGGGGCTGGAGCCTATCCCAGCGGTCATTGGGCAAGAGGCGGGGAACACCCTGGACAGGCCGCCAGTCCTTTGCAGGGCCATTTATATTTCAGTGGGGCATAATTTTCTAAAATTAGATAATGCATCATAGCTCTGATAGAAATAAGCCAGAAAAAAAAAAAAACCAGCACGGAGAGTATTTTAGCGACAGTGTCATGACAGGGGAATTCTGCAGCAGTTTTCACCTGCCTTCTGGAAATGATGTCATTCACGTCCCCATTCTTCTTGATCATTCTTTTCTCTGAAACAAACAAACAAAAAAAAAAAAAAAAAATGCAATTCCACAAATAGTACCGTGTTGGTCATGCTGATCAGCAAGTTCATGGAGGAAGATGTAGGGAGTAAATGACGGCCCCAATAACGGCATTGACAGTCATCTATTAACGTTGTTTAAAGCTGCGCTGCATGAACACACAGGAGCTAATGACCCCGCACACGTGCCATGTCTTCGTCATTTGATGGCAGAAATGAAGTCAAATATAATGACCGCCTCCTACAAAAACTCTCACAAATGCGATTTCCTCAAGTGTTTCTCCTCTGACTCCGTTCGAGGCTCTTTCAACCCCGCTTCTCACATCCGCTGTCCTTCTGTGTTCTTCATTCCCTTACGTTCGCCTCTCAGTGACCCGTGCAGGGTTTCTATTCTTGCCCATCTTCTGGACAAAAAGAACAGAGGATGCTCCCTCTGTCTAATTCATTTCTCTAATACATCCGGAGTGAAACTGGACCAAACAATAAAAATAAAAAAAATGAAAAAAAGTGCACTTCCAAGAACAGACAGAGAGGCTGAAGCTTAGAAATACAAATACATGCAGTGCACGCATTATGGGAAAACAGCAGCTTATTTAATTTTGTATTTGGTGGAATTTTTTTAAGCTACAGCCAGAAGGACTTTAAAAAAAAAAATGCAGTGAGGACACTGAAAGCAGTGTGATGACCTAGAGGAAAATTATAAAATTGTTTGAGGATGGACATAAGACAACATATAATCAACTTTAAAGCTACTGTGTGTAGGATTTAGTGTCCTCTAGTGCAGTGTTTCCCAACCCTGGTCCTGAGGGAACACCTAACCTGCACATTTTCCATCTCTCCCTGCGCTGACTAAGCTGATTAGCTCATTCAGGAGTGCTCAGCCAATCAAGAGCTAAGAGACACCTGAATGAGCTAATCAGCTTTTGGCAGAGCAGGGAGAGATGGAAAATATGCAGGTTAGGTGTTCCCTAAGGACCAGGGTTGGGAAACACTGCTCTAGTGGTGAGGTTGCAGATTGCATCGTGCCAGTCACAATTGTGTTTCCCTTCCTTTTTGCTTCTTTTGCAACAGGGATTCATGGTCTCCTTCTTGCCTTCTGTTGTAATAAGCAATATGTATGATCTTCCATTTCACAAAAATGGGGGTTCTCAAACCAGCACCCGGCAGAGTATAGGGGAGCAACTACTGATTCCTCTTCTTTTTTTTCTTCAGTCTTCCGGCCACACTGCAAAATATGAAAGGATGAGTATTGTCCGTCCCATTTGGGCTACGATATCAACATGGTGTTGCAACATGGCGGTCTCCAAGAGGGGGCACACTCCCACGTAGACATGAACGTCTCATTCTAAGCTGATTAAACAATTTGTTGTTGCAGGTAACTTATACGCTGAAGAACAGATAGTTATGAATTCTATCTTCCATTTCTGCTAATAAACACCACTAAATCCTGCACACTGTAGCTTTCAAATCCAAAACATGGAGCTCGTTTGGATTTTATGACAATTGATGACTAAAATAGTATGCAAAAGCTTTGGAAAACTGCAAACACACCATAGACAGGCTCAACACTACACAGTGAGTCATAATGTTTTAAGGTACTCTCCATTAAAATGATAAAGCATTTCTACAAATAAGTCTTTTTATTTTGTATAAAAATGTTCAATAAACTGCTGAAAAAGGCTTGAACATACATCATCATCATCTGCTGCTTCAGTGATATAGGAGCAAAAGAACCAGACCTCGAGCCCTACCCTGACAAAAATAAATGCATAAAAAATTTAATGCCATACATAAAGGAGATTTGTGAGGGAAGCCACTCAAACACTCATGATAACTCTGACGTCGTTGCAAGCTTCAGTGGCTGTGACTGGAGAGACTAATGAGAGAACATAATGCAACCGTTGCCTAATGCCGCACCAGTAACAACCTAAAGTGTAGATTTCAGGACCTATCCCTCTGCACAAACCAGGGCACAGTGCAGTGCCACTGCTCGTTTCCAAGCCACACAGTTGTCACTCACAGCCAGCGCCCATGTTATGTAAATACCAAGGTTACTTGTGTTAATCGGTACAACCATGGGCATGTTGTTCTAAAAAATGAGGCCTGGTCAGGCACAGTGGTGGTGCACTGTGAAGAAGCAGACAGTGATTGCACAATAGACCAACAAAGAAGAAGAAGTAAGTCCTATATAGGCCCTGAGGCCCATTGGTGCTGGTCCTAATCCTCAGATTCTGTAGTGTGAAGTGAATGAGAGTCTACGACTTCCCCTGGACAGGACACCAGTCCGATGCAGTTCACTTCCCCCAGTCAAGGCTGGTACTCATTTACAGCTGGATGGACTGGGACAATAAAGATGAAGTGTCTTGTCCAAAGACTCAGACAAAGTAGCGTGATCGGGAATCGGATCCAGGTCTGCGTCTTGTTAGTCCAGCTCCTTATACCTTATAGAGCAGGTAGCTCAGTGGAATAAGGACCTACCAATATGTAGACCTGGGTTCACTTCCCTGTATGGTTATGAATCCGCGACAGAGGCGATACCAAAAAACAGGACCAGGTACCAGGCTTAATGGAAAAACAAAAAAGGTGGTTAGAGTTGAGCAGGTACCATTGCAGTGGAAAAGCACCATTGGGTGCGAACCAGTGACCTAAGGTGGCAACTCAATGTCTTTGATGCTAGGCCTCTTTGGAGGATCCTTGGATACTACTGGAATGACTTTATCAAATAAACTGTTACTTACAGAGACTCAGATGAGGAGTATCACTTGCATTGTGAGGGAGCGTCAGCTACCACTTTTTGGCCATGTGGCCATGATCTAACATGTAGGTGCCTCAGTGTTGAGGACCCCAGCGGTTGCAGAAGGCCAAGGGGACGCCCACGTTTCACCTGGCTACAGGAGATAGATGGTTACTTTCGAGAGGTGGGGATGGACTGGTTGACTGCCTGGGTGGTTGCCATCCAGGACCTAAGGCAGTTCCATCGTGTGGTGGATACCTAATCCCAAGCCCAGAAGCTTAATAGGTTCCCCCCTTATAATCAGTTTCATCCACATTCCATAAAGATTGGTTCATTACATTTGAAGTAATCCAGCTAACGGAGAGACAAACTGACCTCATTATTGGCGGTGGTAATGATCAACACTTCAATACGGCATCACATCGAGCTGCCTGACGATTTCACATGAGCGCCTTTCACACAAACCTGCACATAGAAGGAAATAAAGAAATTAGGATTAACTAAAGAGTAAAAGCTCACACTTCCATTCCTGGTATGCCTTTAAATCATTCATACAGATAATATATTTGGGAATTTGCTACAACACACACACAAAAAGTTAGTGCTAGTTCAACTAGTGTCCAACAACGAAAATGTATGGGATTGTGAGCATTCTCAACATGTGTGTGCAAGCGCTGAAAATGTGTTTGTGCATGAGCTCGTCCACAAATAACAGAGAAAAAGCATAATCTAGCGGTAATGGAACATGAAACCGAGCAGAAAATTAGAAAAAGAAATGACTCCGAGGGAGGGTGGCAGCTCTAATGAAATGAAGCCCTTCATGTGTGGACTAATAAAGGCAGGCAGAGGGGTGAATGCCCCCTATAATCACACTTATTCCCAAACACACAAGAATACACACAATTCCAAGATTTTCTACTCATGGCGGCCGTGAGTCCAGTTTGACTCACGGTTTGTACATTTAACTCATTTCATCCCAGTGGAGATCAATTTAGCCGTCATTTAATTCAACACAGAGTCAACACGGCATAACTTTAGATCAGTGCAGTCGTCTCTTGCTTTGTGATGAATTGTAAAATGCATTTATGCATTTTTTTTTCCCCAGCAGCAGCAGTCGTTCCCTCTGAATATACTAGTTTATTCCAGTAACTAATATGCATAGGCATGAAAAGCTTTGGGCACTCTTGAGCTTTTACATGTTTTATTTTTTTACATTAAAAAATAATAATAATACTAAAGAGAATAATAATTAAGGTTTCTAAAAATTGTCAAAAAGTATATACAAGTCAAAATAGCGGGATGCAGAAGTATGGGCACCCTTTAGTAGAAGACAACTACATCATCGCTTTTACAGCCAGTTTTAGATATAAAAACTGGCTGTAAAAGCGATGATGTAGTTGTCTTCTTCATATGGTTCTGTATGATAAATCTGTCTAGAGTATGTAGCTCTCAAAATGTGAGTGACCGTGCAAGAAGGAGACTAGTGAGGGAAGCCACCAAGATTCCCATGCCAACTCTGAAGGAGTTATAGGCTTCTGTAGCTGGGATTGGAGAGACTGCACAGTGCAATGTTTGTCTGTTGCGCCGACATTTTACACGGCTTCATGCTGGAGTGGAGCAGGGAAGGGTTTTCGTAAAAGGAAGAAATTTCAACAACAGTTAGCCAGAAGGGTAGACGGGAGACTGCAGCCTTGATTTGATCTGCTTTCTTGTATGATAATCCTTGTGTTCCTGTATTGTGTTGGATTTAATTAGAGCAGTTTTATGATGTAGTCTGATTTTAATAAATTCAAAGATCCATGTTACACCACGAACTCTTTATGGAAGTGAGGTCTGGGGTCCGCTCAGTATGTGAGACTACACTACGTGGGACAAGCATCCAAGTCCTGCATGCAGAATTGTGTCGATCTATACTGAAAGTCAAAGTGGAAAAAAACCCAATAATGCATGTAGGGCAGAATTAGGCCATTACCCATTGGTTTTACCTATTCAAAAACGAACCTTAAAATTATGGATGCATCTCAACTCCAGTTCCAAAAACACACATTCCAGTTTGTAGCATTAAAAAAATCTCCTGAAAAGAGTCCACTGAGCCAGCTGGTACTGAAGCCAACTAACTTGGTAACAAAACCTCAAACACCAAGCTCAGTCCGGTTCTGCTCCCCAAACACCAATTAGAGTCCACGAAATCATGAATCAAGCAAAAGAAGACTAATTGGAACATTGGACAAACCAAACTACCAACCAAAGTAGAATGAATCCCAATCTGAACCCAAAAAGAGAATATGAATTGGCAGAGTATCTCATCTCTGTCAGAGATATGGAACAGAGGCAAATCCTGACCAAGTCTAGGGTCAGTGACCACAAGCTGGCAGCGGCATAGAAAAACGTGGCTGCCAAGGGAACAAAGAATATGTGGTCACTGTGAGGCAGAACACGTTGAGACAGAGGACCACTTTCACTTTCTTCTACACTGTGAAAAATATGAAAATTTAAGACAGATCATCACTAAATTCCAGAAATCTATCCCAAATTTTAACTCTTGACAAAAATGAAAAAAAAAATGGCAATACTTCTTGGTGAAAGGCTGTCAGCTGCTCTGGCATCACAATATCTTTAATAAGTGATAACTTGAGGGACACTAGTCACCAATGTAAAACAAAACACAAAAAATTTTTATTTCTATTTTTTTTACTAACACTGTTACTGTTGCTATGTAAATACATCTTAACTCATTCATTGATATACAGCTTACTGTAATTTTATTGTGTTCTCTATATCTTTATCCAATGTGCTTTAGTAACAGCTTTGGCAATACTGTATCCAAAGAGTTATGCTAATAAAGCAATTTGGAATTGATAGAGATGTTAAACTAAGGCAGAAAAATTAAAAAGAAAACAACCAATGGGTTTGTTTCATTACTTCTGATGACATTTTTGAGCAATTTTTTATTTAACTTTTTTTGGAAATCAAAGATTTGTTAAAAATTAAGTTATTTTTAATGGCCTCTCACATCCCACCTGCAGGACCATTACTGCCCTCTAGGGAGCTGCGGCCCACACTTTGGAGAAAAAAAAATGCTCCAGAGTCTATTGCTTCCCTGAAAATCCAGTTTCATTTTTGCACTTAAAGTATTTATCATTTTAGGATTTGTTTTAAAGAAAAAAAAAACAAAAAAAAACCTGTGTATGCTTCCAATTCTGCCAAATACGTGTCAGTCAAACTTCGATTGTCTTTCACTCACAGCTTGAAGTCGCCCTGGCAGTCTGCGCTGAAATGGACACAAATGGAGAGATAAACGGAAAGAGCGCCACCTGCAGATATGACCGACCAAAGGTTAAACGTTGGGAGCGTCCGGCGCATTTGGAGCATCTTCTCCCCAGATTCATCAGTATGGGGAATATACTGCCATTATGCTGCACAGCATGGGGCCTGCACTCCGTTAAGCTTCCTTCTGTCTCGGTGATGATATTAGAGCCGATGGGGCAGCTGGAATTGACTCAGCAGGGGGGATACGATGGGAATAAAATGGACAAAACTATATCCAACAACTATCATCAAATGACCTGCCCTTGACCACGACTGCTCCAGTGGTTTTGTTAAACGATCCCGTGTCAAAAAGCCCCGTTGTCCTTGACGAGCACAAAGGGTGCAAACTACTGTGGGAAAACAAAGGTTAAAAACAAACAGCGGAAAGATTGTTTGCAACCGTTTGGAGGCGGCAGAGTCCTTATAGCACAACTTCCAGCCAGCCAACCAGTCCTTCAACAGCGTGTGGTGGCACATAGATAAAACCTTATTCTGATGCCCAAAGAGAGGGAGGGAGGAAAAAAAGGACAGAAGAGGAGGAGTAAAAAATTGATGAGAAATCTGAGATGCAAAAAGAGAGCAGCTCTGCATTCTGAGACGAAGGGGAAAGGATACGCATATTCACGCACACAAGTACGAATTAAAATAAGTAAATAATATATATACACCCATGCATATGTACATGATACATGGAATTTTTGTGCAA
>OMMV01188038.1:0-12737 GCA_900302635.1 Chatrabus melanurus | reverse complement strand
TTTCAAAATTTATTTGATTGATGGAAATCATTCCGCGACCCACCCCTCGGCGTCCCGCGACCCCCTGGGGGGTCGCGACCCCCACTTTGGGAACCCCTGTGTTACACCATAGTGTTACTTGTATCTGTCAAAGGATGTGTCAAGAAGAGTTTAAAAAACAAAACAAAAAAAAAAACAAAAGTCTATAAGTCGCATTTATTTTTGGTGCTACTGCTTCATGCAACAAGAAGGCCCGTCAGCAAAATCATTTATATTCATCTCCTTGGAAACTACCTGGGCATGGGGACGTAACTGTACCATTGATAATAGAGAATTCCACCTAATTACAACCCAGGCTCTAGTTTTAGATGTTTTGGGGGTTCATGTTTTCACTCTCATTATTTATTCATAATGCAAACACCGCATTAGCAAGCAGAAGCTAACGGGCTAATTAATGTTATTGTACAAGGCAAAAACAACTCTGGGTAAACTGCTTCTTGTCGCCACTGTACAGACGAACAAGTAATTAAAAGTGCCTGGATGCACGGGCCGCTTCAATGCGGAGCTAAACGTGTGCACTTTTACCTCACCAAATGTAAATAAATGTTTTAAAACAACCAATTATACAGTTAGCCTTACCTTAGCCTAGCCATCCCCCGTTGCAGCTGCGAACAAGTTGAGTGCCGAGTAGGGGCTCATTGTCTAAGACCCAGCCCCTCCTCCTCATTCAGATCAGTGTACAGGAGCAGCATTCAGTTGTCACATGTGTAGACTGTGCCATCTTGTGGCCGTATATGATAATGCAGTATATTTTTCCACATATAAGTCATAGGACGAGCCAAAAAAGTAAAAAAAACAAACAAAACAACCTGTAGTCCAGAAAATATGGTAATCATCACTATATTAACTGCGGTAAAAAGAACGCATGTGAACTGTTGAAAAATGAGCTCATTAAAAGTTACTTCAAAACCGCAAAGCATACCTCAGTCCGAGCAACACGTCCGCATACTTCGCATGTCCAGCATCCACCATTTCCTTGGCAACATGGACGCCATCGACCAGAATGTCCACCTCCCAGTGTGGGTTTGAAACAAACTCTCTGAAGAAGATCTGGATATCATGGTACAAACGCTGCCGAAAGAAGACCAGCGCATCTTCGGTCCATTGTCTGTCAAGTCCAACAGGCTTCACTCCCCTCAGGCTGCAGGGGTAGACCACCTTTGGAAGTCTCTTCAGCTCCTCTGGAAGCCTCTTCAGCTTGGCGCGGCCCTTGTACTGCATGCACACAGAATGACCGTAATCCACCAGGTTCAGCTCCACCACGGTGTCTGTATGCATGATTTCAGCCCTGCACCACTTCTTACTGTTTGACCTAAACAGGCAGCAGGAGCCAGGGATGAGTTCCTCTTCAGAAAGAGGAGGCAGCTCCTCGGGGAGCTCATCCAGCATGACGGACACTTTTTTAATAATAACCAGCAAGTCTTCGGGAACAACACAGAATTCAAAGGGAGTTGTTACTGCAGCAGCAAGTCCAGAATATGCCTGGTCTTCATGGATTGGAGCAAAGAAGAGCTTCTGAGGAGGACTTTGGTCAAAGGTTGATGCTCCACCTGTGGCCACATTTTGAATTTCAGTGATTTGTGGGACGGCATTTTTATTTCGCTGCTGTGACTCTGTGGTTTGAGAAACGAGGAACAGCCCGTTAACGACCATTTCCACCATCCAAAGGTTATCAGCTTCGACGTAATCCACAAAAACCAGCTTGACTTCCTTGCCAAGCAGCGGAGTGAGAGTTCCATACCACAGGTTGAGCGTACCCTCTCTCTCGCTGAACCCAAACGTGTTCATCTTGCAAAGCACTGCAAGGTTTGGGATTCTCATCAGGTCTTTACACAGCCGTCGGATGGAGCCGTGGGAAACTACGTCTGTAATCCCATAATCAACCAGGACCACCTGGCACTCGTCTGGACTCGTGCGCTGAACAACAGCCCTGTTCCACTGCGTGTTCTTATGTCCTTGAACTAAGCACCTGAACCCTTCTTTTACATCTTCCTCACCCACCACGCTGCACTTGGATAGGTTATCAGCGATGCAACTTTCTAAGGTCGGAAACTGGTCCCGGTTTTTAACAAGTGTGATGTAAAAACAACAATTTCTTAGGACAGACAGGATTATCCCGACCTCCGTCTCTTTGGCTTGAATAGTGGCACCTGTATGACTGTTCGTCACTCGAGGGGATTTGAAGATGTTCTTCTTTTTACAGATACTCCTGTTGGTGTGAACGTTGATTCTGGTGTGCTTTCGGATCGAGTACCTGCACGTTTTTACCCTCGGTTTGGTCGGTTGTGTGGTAGGTGAAGGTTTCGTTTGGAGGTTTTCGTCCCTGAAAGTAGCTGATTTTTCAGCCTCGGTTTTTTCGGCGTGTTGCGTTTTGTTGCTGATGAAGAGCTCTTCACAGGATTCTTTTATTTCGGGTAAAGCTGGAATCTCCTCTTTTTTAGACGCACTGCTACTTTCAACACCGCCCCCTAATGGAAAACCAACTGCTCCATCGAGAATCTGGATGTGAACTACCCAGTGACTTCCCACCTGACGGACAAAGTCGACCATAAGGGGCTTTTCCATTACAGCATTGGTGAAAGCAGCATCGTTTTCGTAAGCGCTGGTGTCCGACAGACAGCATGGTATGCTAAATCTTGGCTGAGAGAGATAATCCTTTGTTATGCAATATAGTCGCTCTGTCCCCACGACTGCCGAGTTCCCGTAATCCACAAATTCAACTTGGAAACAGGAATCGCCTACATAGTCCTTAACAACACAACGGTACAGAGCGTCATCCTCCTCATACACAGCCAGAACAAGGTCATTGACTTTCAACTCCAATGATGTGGTCGTCTTCAAGGAATCCCGACACTGAGGCGAGTTGAGATCTTCTCTCATTTTCAAGATGGCTGGTTCATTGTCTGACAACTGAAGGAAAAAGCTGCTAGCTGTGTCCACATGAGAGACAAAACACTGGCCTGCACTCACGTTCCTCTCAGGCAAACATGACAGCTGTGGCATCTTTGTTGCATTTGTGTGTTTTGGCTGTTCCGTGTTGGTGTTTGTATGATTGTTCTGCCTTTGTGGTGGCGTTTTCCTTTGAGCTTTCACAGGACGTCTCTTCCTTCGGTTGTCTTTTGCTTGGTGGGGAGCACTCATGGTATTAATGGGAGGATTTGAAGATTGTTTTTCAGGCTCACCGTTGTACTTGATTGAAGTCTTCATGGCGTTCATGGGAGGAGGCTTTGAAGACCGTCTTCCAGGCTCGCCCTTGTACTTGACTGAAGTCTTCATGGTGTTGGTTGAGGCATTTGAAGACAGTCTTTTATGTTCCACCTTGTACTTGACTGCAGTCTTCTTGTACTTTGTGTAGTTTACTGTGCAATTTGTCTTGTTGCTGGCTGTTTTAACACGAACAAGCATCTTTGGTTTAGGCGTTAGACTGAGAATGAGCTCTTTAACCTTTTCGTTGACGTCAACATGTCCATCAAACAAATGTACATCAAATGAGCCATCTTTGCTCTTTCCGACAATGACGGCTTTCACTTGCTTATTGAGGATGGCTCCATCGAGCCACTCCTTGGCATCTGCGTAGAGAACCTCTCGTGAAACAGCAGCAAGATTTAATCTCAAAGCCTGCATGGGCACGTGCAACAGTTCAGAGTCTCTGGGCAACAACATGACGTTGGTTTTCTCAGTTATGTTTGTGTTTCCATAGTCCACAAAGAAGACACTGAAATGCAGAGGGGACTGAACAGGCTGCGCCAAGCCCCTGTACCACATTCCGTCAAAGTATTTAGCCAGGCACAGCTTCCTCACAACAGCTCTTGTATCGTCTTGCAACATTTTCTCTCGTTCCTCTAAGATTTTATTTTCCATCGCTTCGATTGTGTCACCGTTTCTCTCAAGCTGGCAGTAAACCTGCCACTGGCTGCTAATGTGAGTGATGAAAACTTGCTCTTCACTCCCAGCATTTAGGTCAAATGAGGAGTGGACAAAAGACTCGGGAAACACATGTGGCAGTCCCTTTGTTGAGAGTCCAACCTCTCTTGCCAAACCCTGTTCCACAAGCACATCTGTTACGCTCTGCTGAGTTTTGGTGTTGTATAGATTCACAACATTGCACAGCCCTTTGTGTTTCACACTCAGCTGACACGTAACTTTGCAACTTAGACTGAGACCGCCATCTTGGACAAAATTTTCCATTGAGCTACATGTGTCAGAACCCCAATCCCCACAGCTCTCTGGGTCAACAGGTTCGATCAGACTGTACAGGCTGCATCTGAAAGCTTGTTTTTCCAGTTCCAGATATTCTGGAACCACTGCTTGAAGAGTGCACGCTTCCATTTGAACGGTCACACCGGAGTCAACCAGCATCACTTGGTCATGGACTTCCTCTTTGCCTACGATGAAGGCCCTGTGCCACCTTCCATCCTGAGGTGACTTGGCAATACAGCATGAATCACCTGACTGTAAGGGCACAGCGCGAGTTGTGTAATACTGCTGAATGTTATTCATCAGTTCCTCGAATGCCGGAGCCGTATTTAGAGGCTGGCACCAGAAATCTGATGGGGAGTTGATGTGAGAGCAGCGGACGGCAAACTCACTGCCAGGGTTGATGCTCAACGGTTTGAATCGAACAGGTTTGGCTTTTTCAGATAGATTTTTGGATGTGTTCACTTCCCATAAGCGCTCTGCATCATCGCCACCGATGTCAGCTGTGACGTCGTTTCTTGGACCTTCCCTGGCTGTGTTTTTTGTTACACCAACTTTGCTTTTCATCCCAGGCTGGACAGAAGTGTTGGTCCAGTACTCTGCTTGTTTCCTGGAGATCAGCAGTTCACTTATACTCCGGTTGTCGCTTCCCATCTCGTATAGATCAATGACAACTTTGCTTTTTCGCACTTTAACAACATGGATCAGCAGAGCTTTGTTTGACACAACTCGCCTGAAAAAATCAATGTTTGCGCTGGTCCAGATTTCACACACAGGAAAAACGTTATCGAGCGTGCAGCAGAGGGCAAATGCCGATTTGCTGGCACACGTCTCTGGTATTTTCTTGATCATCATGGTTGGAACTTTCTCAATGTTTCCAAAATCAATGAAAAGAACTTCAGAGCCGTACTGAAGCGTGTCCGTCACCACAGCCCTGTAGAAATGCATGTCTTCTTCATACAGTGCAGAGCAGAGCGTTCCAGGCTGAGGATTCTCCAGCACCTCTTCATCCAGTTTGATTTGATGGAAGTGGTCTGCCATTTTTTTCATCATCTCTTCAAATTCGTCATTGCGTTTTTGTGTTCTAATCCAGAATTTGTTAGGATTCTGGACATGCTCCACATACCCTACAAATGGAGAGCCTACCTGCACCTCTTCATCCTCAATCGTTTCAGCGAATATCTGAGCGATAACGGTCTCACAATATAAAAAGGCACCCTGAGGGGACAGGAGCTCCGTCTCGAACTCTGGTTCAACTCTGTGAAGTTCTGGGAACGGTTCTGGCTCCTTCTGATCATCATCTTCAGCACTCAGTATTCTGACTGTGTACAGGTGCCGCTCGTCATCAAAACTACTGATCTCTACAGTCAACACGCCTCCGAGCAAGCCTGCTTTGAGGAAGCTCAACTGCTCACTTCTTACTACCTTGTCCGTCACGGAGAACAGTGAGCACGGGAAAGCCATGATGGGTGTGGAAGAAAAATCCAAAGGCAATCTGTGGATGTTTTCAACTTTGACAGATTCAAAGAATCCGTAGTCAATGAACAGCACCTTGACTTGGGAGTTCACCGGGAGAAACTGCACAAAACCTCTGTACCACTTCTCGTCTTTGCCTTTAACTAAACAGAGTGGGCCCACGTTTTCTGGAGGTTTGTGGTCGCACAATTTGGGTCTGCACTCGTGAACTCGAGCCAGTTTATGTGACAGTGCCTTAAGTTCTTTTTCAACACTGACCAGTTGGCAGTAGAAAAGTCTGGGGTTGACAGCAGCCGTTACTCTCACTTTAGAATGTGTCCCACAAATCAATCTCGGCCCACAGAACGAAAGAATGTCTACATATCCATGTAAACGGGATTTTCTGGAGCAGAATTCTAGTCCCCTTGAGTCAGGAATAGGTTCTATATTTTGTTTGAGTGGCACCTCTGTGAGCATCTCAACCAACAGGAGGAAAGTATCTTTGTCCACGTGCCTCCCAAAACCCAGCCCCACAAGCTCATTGTTGATGTCGGGCGTTTCCAATATTAGAACTTTATAGGGAAGGATGGCTTGGATGTATCCTGTGACGCCTTTTCCAATTTTGCTTGAGAAATAGTCCTCCATGACAGAATGGGAACAACCTTGAAACAGGAGAACATTTGCGAGGAACCCGCACACAACCTTAGGAGGCAGGATGAACAGATCACTCGCACAGGAAGACAACTGGGTGATGTCAACACTCAACACGTTCCCGTGGTCTATGAGGAACACATCAAACAAGTCTCGTTTTCTGTTGTGGACCCTTCCTCTGTACCAGCAGGCTGAAGTTAAATCTTCGACGAGGCAAAACTCTCCGATCTCCACAGAAGCTCTTGTCTTCGGTATGTTCTGTATTTCACCTTGTAAGATGTTATAATCAAGGTCACATATGGTGAGGTACTCTCCTTGGAAGTGTATTAGGTTTGCTTCAGGGTTCCAGTCCAAATGAGTTAACTTGAGGTCCGCCGACCAGAGGGGACATGGCGCAGAGGGACCTGGATCCAGTGATCTGAAAATTTAAATGAATTATTAACATTCAAGATGGACATGAAGAAGGTCACAGACATGTTCAATAGACCATAATGGGCTTTTAGTTTTGTTTGAGCAATTCAAACCTGTTATTATATTTAAAAAATTAATATGCAACTATCAAAATTAGAAAGTTAATTTACTTCTAATAGTAAAAATGGCTTTCAAATACTCACTACAGAAATGTGTTGAATACAATAAGCTCAATTATACGTCTAGAATCGTTCCCAGATGTGTTATAAATGCTCAAACTGTGTTTTTCAATTCCAAAGATAATACAATGTCAATTTTACACAAACAGTAACCATACATATAAAATGTAAATGCAATGCCTTCAAAAAGTATTCAGTTTGGATTTTATGAAATTGTGCTATAAATATAAATGGAAGCTTAGAATATTGATACGACTGTTGAAAATCGAATATCTTGCCTCCTCTCAAGCTCTTACATGATGAATTTAATGCATTCATAATAACTCTGTTTCTCCTGTCGTACTGCCTTGTTGGCTCAGCGAGGCCTCTGTGGGCCTGATTGCCGGACCAGGGATAGCTGTGGGGAAACGGTATGCTAGGATTGATTTCCCGATCCCAACAATGTTGATTTAAATATCACAGCGGGATGAACTGGCAGTCTGGATGGGAAGAACAAAACTATAATTGACCGTTCCAATGGTACATTTTGGAAAACGTTTTTTGCCAGTTATAGTTTGTTTGTAAATTGTACATATTGGGGTCAAACATGCAAAATGGGTTGTATGGTCCTTTAAAAAGTAAGATGCTCAGATTTATTGGGAGGGTGACAGACAATTCTGGGAGAGGGACTGAACTGCTCCTTCAACGTGTACTCAGCTGAACAAAATCTGTGTCCTCATTTATCAACATTGTGTACAAACAGAAATATGCATAAACACAAACATTTCAAAGCAAAGTGTGAGGTTTATCAATTTGTGCTTTTACTTGAGAATGTGCATAAATTTGACCATGCGTACGCACAGCAACTTGTGGTACAAAGGTCAAATTGCCGTTGAAATCCAGTCCACCAAATAGTGGACCGAATCATAAGCTACAAAGAGTAAAGATAATACATTAATCGTGTATCCATGTGTTCCCGTTTATAGACACGGAAGCTACTTATTTTTTTTCAGGGTGCTATCCGCTTCGTAATCATGTAAGCTCAATGAGCTTCTAGAGATCCGTGAACAACTTCAAAAACTATCAAAGTTGCTTGCTTGTATTATATATTGGTGGTCGGAAATCTGCCTTTGTACATGTAATTTACAAACGTGATGTATTTTTAAAAGATGGATGGACGGACATATACCCCCCTAATTTTTGTTTGCAGTGGATATAATAATGAAGTCAATTAGAGAATGGAATGTATGTTTGGAGGACATTTAGTTAATCCTGTGTCTCATCCCACCCGATCCCACATGGACCCAATATGAATCAGATTTTTTTATGATCCACACATTAATTTGGCACCATTAATTTACATGGGATACTCTTCTTGACGTACAGAGATAGAAGCTAATGTGAATGTTTGAGGTGCCACTGCGCCGGTTTATCCGCCCTCCTCCTGCAGCATTTATGTCCCTTTTCCCAATCATTTGTATTTTTTTTTTTTATGTATTGCATTTTAATTTCCTGTTATGCACTCTGATGAGGCAGAATTTCCCACAGCTCTAACCTGCTCCCACATGATTTGTCAAGCCATTGCTGAGGGTTTTAATACGTATCGTTTGTTTTGCCTCCACTTCGTGGTTCCAAACTTCTATTTCTGCGTCTGACAGGCTTTTGTCGCCGTTGATTTCTCCATGTTGCCGGACAGATATCAGTGAGTTCTTGCAGCCGTAAAGTGAAGGTTTGTGACCACAAATGGACGTTTAAAGCAGTTCTTTGTGTAAAAAAAAAAAACATCCATTGGCACGGTGCTTTAGAACGAATCTGATTTATCAAGGCAGAATGTGTGCCCACAAAGTGGAGGAACTTTTGAGAAATACCACTTTTTTGTGCGTGAACATTCTAAATTTTGTTTGTACAAATTAATTTAGTAGGTTTTTAAAACAATCTTGATAAACGAGGGCTTTGAAGAGTAGATATAGATAACCCACATTCCATAATTTACTTACTTCAATATCAAGAAGTACTGAGCAAAATTTGCAACAACACTGATGTGATTTTTATATATAATACAAGTTGGGACAGTTGATTGGAAATCCAAATCATCTGAGAAAGGGTCAGTTTTGATATTTGCAAAGTTCAAGTTCAAGTGTCCTCACGGATCAACAACTGGATTAGCCAAAGAGCAACAAAAGTAAACAGGTAAGAGTGAAATCTATCCTAAGAACTTTTTTTTTTTTTTTTTTGGCAAAGAGTTTAGGAGTTCTCAATACACATCAAAGAAATCACTATCCAAAATTTAAAAAAATTTAAAATCATATGCCGTATCCAACATATTAACATACGATTAATGTTGCATTGGCTGATTTGCTCAGTATTCCATCATTACTGTAACATGTCAAACATCATAATTTGAATTTTAATACATTTTTACTTACTTCTGAAGTGTGGAGCAGGAGACTGACAGCATGGCAGCAGCATCAGTCAAATCTCATCAGAAACTAAAAAAAACTGAAGCAAATCAATAAAAACACTCTGTAAAGGAAAAACATGAAACACCTGAACTTAACTAACAGTAATGTTTATCTGAAGATCTCATATTAAACCAGACTACTAACCATGATTAAGCAAATTAACAGCTCTAACATCTTGGGCGTGACAAAAACAAACTAGAAAGACCACCCAGAGTGCAACACCAACACTTTACATGTTTGATAGAGAAATAATACTATTTTTATCTCATCACAAAACCATCTGACCGTATGGTTCCTTCCTGAGGTAATATATCATATAATCCTTCATGAGTACTTTTGATCGAGCATTATATTCGAATTAGTACTCTTGTCCAGTCATGATGCAGCACAAATATTTTTGACCTAGTATTGTGCTCAATGAGTACTTTTCATGCTATATAGTAAACATGGGTGAAACACCATTCATTTCAAAGATATACACCATTCAAGTACTGATGACCTTGAGTTTGACCTTTGAAGGTCACCCAAGGTCAGTGGTCATGTGACCAATTGAAAGGTCATATATGATTTTATATTCTGTCGGTTGCACATCCGGGCACTTCCGTGACCCGAGGTCAATCACGTGGTTTGACAAGGGTGGCTGGCGTGAAAACAGTTGAGCCGTCAGCTTGACGTGGTGGTTTGTTTACATGCAGTACGCCATAATTAGAAGCGCTTTTCTTACACTTTTCGTCACTATTTTCTTAAAAATGCAATTAATTGACAAAAAAAACAATTGTCAATTTAGACTGAAATGCTGTGGATTGAAAGGTACGCCAAGCAATGTTTTCACGCCAGTGTGAAAACATTTGGGGATCGTGAGAGCAAACCGGATGTGACGTTTCAGCGACTCGCAGAATTAGTGTTTAATAGTGACCACAGGTCTATTTCTAACCAATTCTCTGATTTAGCCACTTTCCATATTTCCTATGTATTAACATGGGGCCAAATATTTGACCTTGGCCTGTGACCTTGACCTCTGGCCGATTCCTCTCAAAATCGAATCACGTCGTCCCCTCCCCATCCTCAACACTTCTGCCAAGTTTGGTCCAAATTGGATCAAAACTGTTTGAGTTACGTTGTTCACAGACAGACAAACCGAAACCAATACCCCCGCTGCACTACCGTGCGTGGGCGTAAAAAGGTCATTCAATAATATCCATATTCCATGAGACAAAATGTCCATGTCACCCTCTCACATTACCTTGAAAATATTCACAGGTGCTCTTCTACCAAACTTATGGAGAATTCACAAATATTACGTCTGCATCTCCAATAATTTAGAAACAATTAAAATAATTTTAATCATTTTGCCGAACGAGTCTTTTGGTCAAACTTCCAGCAGTCACAGGTCCTTTAATATTTCACGTGCTGATGGTTTGTACTGTTTGGTACGTGTGGGGAGAAACCCGGCCTTCCCGACTCAACTTCAGGGTGTTCAGGTGCAGTCGGGAGTTTTGGGGAATGTTCAGAACCCCAGAGTTGTCACGTCTTATCGGCTGAAATCAACTTTTTCACAACAGAAGACATCCGGGGGACACTTTATGAAGTTCTAGCTCGGAAAATCCTCCTTTTCCAACTGAGTCATCAGTCGTTCGTCACGTCCAGACGTTCAAACCCACAGTCTGTATTTTTACCCACGTCGCCAAAGGCAGAGCAGGTCTAGGAACTTGCTCAACTCTGTCCATCCATCTGTCTGTCTGTGTGGTCCACGTGTACAAGGTGAGACTTTATACACACGGTTTCAGTACCAAGACCTCGGACGAGGACAACGCTGGGCACGTTTTGATTGTGGCCCGGCAGGGAGCACCGTCTCTGATCCTGTAGATCGATACTTTTGGTAAGACCTTCCACAAGTCTTGATCCGGGACAACGCCGGACACTTCCATCTCCTCAAGTTCTGTAATCTATTCATTCCACAAAGGTCACAGAATCACAAAGTCGAGGTCAGTGAAACTTTCCTCTGATTTTAAAAAGTACCCCTGAGCTGGACTGGGACCTGACCCAACACCCGATCCATGAAGACTAGGAGCCAGAACACACAAAAACCAGGAGACCACACTACTTCAAAGTAAATTGTCTTGTGAGTATATCATAAGAAAAAAATCCTATTACCTTCTGGGACTTTACCATCGTGGTTTAATTTAATTTTTTTTTAATCAAATAAGTTCCTCCAAAGCTACGCTACTTGAAGTTAGCAAAAACAAGCTAGCAGGTCGTTATAGTTAATGTTGTTGACTCACTGCTCGGGAATGACAGCGCACATCGCCGTGATTTTTTTTTTTTTTTAACTTTAAATTAACAGAAGTTTGGAGGGTGAGTTAAAAGATTCAGCAGCTTTATATCACTGATATTTGTCACTTTGTGTCTTACCTCGTTAGCTGCGCCTCATGTTCACGTGCCGTCTGTTTTCTGTGTGCGCGCGTGACGTTCAGCCGCTCCTCGCTTCACCGTCTGACCGGAAAAAAAATCTTTATTTTCACTCTTTTTCACGTTAATTTTCCACCTTAAAAATAAATATCAAGTATGTCTACACGTTACCTGTACATCGTCAAAAATGTAACCGTAACGGTCGCTCACACCTCTTTTAAAATGAGTTTTATGCGGACACAGTAACTAGAATAGAACTCAGTGGAGCGCGTGGAGCCGCCTGCGTGTTTAAAACCAAAGAAAAAACTAAAGTTGACTTAAAAACTAAAACTAATCCAAGAGCAAAAAAAAAAACTTATTTAAAAGCAAGGTTTGAATTTCATGGGGTACAGGGGCAGTGTGATCCCCAATAAAAAGGTAACATTTACATCTCCTTACCTGTAATTGTAAATATATTTGCCATATTCATACCTGGAAGAATCATGAATACAGTACTGTGCAAAAGTTGTAGGCATATTACATGTCTGCTTTTTTAAATAAAGAGAAGCTGTTAAATAATCCATATTTATGTATGAAAAATGTCACCTTTAAAAATAATTAATAATTTCTTTTAGGTGATATATTGGCATAATTTGTTTGAGGGCGTTTCTTCAAATTTATAAGAAAATCAGGCTGTGTTAAATCGGGGTTTTTTTGAAATAATTTTATTATTGATTGATCATCAGCAGCTGTCTTCGTGTTGTCAAGTACTCGGCAGTGCAGCCACAAGGAAATCATTTTTGTGTGTGTGTGTGTGTGTGTTCTTGCTTTTTAATATGAGGTTTGTAAATTAGTAATTGAGTGGTTACTTTAATGAAAAAGAAAATGTAATAATTTAATATTTTATTTATGTTGCATTTTTTTTAGGGGGTGGAGATTTCACATGATTTTCTGTTGACGAAGATACCTGGGGCAT